>LOEQ01000264.1:742793-755069 GCA_001685075.1 Bramus lutescens | reverse complement strand
GAGGCAGGCGGATCTCTGTGAGTTTGAGGCCAGCCTGGGCTACAGAGCAAGTTCTAGGGCAGCCAGGGCTACACAGAGAAACCTTGTCTCAAAAAACTCCTGCTTTTCAGGTCATTACTTTTCTCTTAAAACCTCCTGCAATGCTTCATAATGTTGCCTTGTTAAATTGTCTGAATCCCAGTCAGTGCGAGAGTTTAAAATGGACTTAAAGACCTGTGTAATCCTAGTTTTAAAAGTTAGGTTAACATTTCTGCTAAAACACCCTGGAGTGATACTCTTTTTAATTTTTTTTATTTAATTAATTTATTAATGCATGCATGCATGTATTAGTACTCTGTCTGCATGCCAGAAAAGGGCACCAGATCCCATTATAGATGGTTGTGAGCCTCCATGTGGTTGCTGGGAATTGAACTCAGGACCTCTGGAAGAACAGTCAGTGCATTTAACCGCTGAGTCACCTCTCCAGCCTGAGTGACACTCTTAACATTTAAATTTACCTTTGTTAGTGTGGTCCATTCATGTAAAGCCAAGTAGAGGTGTGGAATTGAAACATAAACCAGCAGCCCCTTTGCTGCCTCTACCTCAGATTCTTTTTGCCTCCTGTTTCTGCTTATGAGATAGGATCACACTTCACTGCTAGCTGAGGAGATGAAAACTGAGAAACATGGAGCCAAGGCTGCGTTCAGTGGCATGTGAAACCCAGATGTCATGGTCCAGGAATAGTAGGACACCTTGTTCTTAGGAGTGACCAGGGCTGAAGAGGCCGATGAGATGGCTCAGTGGTTAAGAGCGCTGACTGCTTTCCCAGAGGACCTGGGTTCTGGCCTCTGAGGGTTTCACCGCGTGTGATATGCAAATACACATGCCCACAAAACACCCATACACACTAAAAAGAAAAAAAGTGTCAGGATTTGGACCTGTCAGGTGGTGGCCAGCCCTTCTGGATCTCAGGCAGTAGGGTGGGGGTTACTATGGAAAATCCTTGGGTGTCCATGACTGTGTATTTAGCCGTCCCTGGCTCACTTCCTCCCACACAGCACACTTGTGAAGTGCTCCCAACCTCCCTTTGGGCATCGCTGCCTGCTCCAGTGTCTCATGACTCCTGTATCCCTCTCCTCCACTGCCCTGGAAAGAGGCTTTGCCTTCTGTCTCCCTTTCCAAACAGTGCTGCATAACTTGGCTTACGTTGATATTCTGTGTTGCCGTTCTTAAAATAGGTGAGCACTGTCACAGCTAACCTATAGAGAATAGGGTTAATTTGGGTACCTTTACTAAGACAGGGAAGTTTTTTTTTTAAAGATTTTATTTATTATGTATACAATACAGTGTGCTGCCTCCATGTATGACTGCATGTCAAAGAGGGCACCAGATCTCATTGTAGATGGCTGTGAGCCACCATGTGGTTGGTTGCTGGGAATTGAACTCAGGACCCCTGGAAGAAGAGTCAGCGTCCTTAACCTCTGAGCCATCTCTCCAGCCCCAGGGAAGTTTTTTATCTGATTGGTGTGAATTATCTGCCCTTTTGCTTGAGTTTCAGCCGACAGACCTTAATTTCATACCAGGTTTTTATTTTATTTACTAGGTGTTCTTATTCTTTTTAAACATCTTGTTTTTGCTTCATGAAGGTAATAGCTTCTAAACATTTTTGTTTTTTGTTGACTTATGCACACATATCTGTTGCAGACATTTTCTTTTTTCATTCTCGTTTCTATTTGTGTGATGTATGTGTGTGTGTTCTGTGTGTATGTGAGTGTGCATATGTGAGCATGCTCCTGTGTAGAGGCCACAGATCAACATTGGGTGTCTTTTTCTATTGCACTCTAATGTATTTTTTGAAACAGTGTGTAGTGCATTTTCTAGTTGGTCTTAATAATAAAATCCCGGAGTCAGATATTAGTGGGCGAAAGCTGAAAGATCAGAGGAGCAGAGCAGCCAGCCACTAGTTCTTACCTCTATGAAATCCTCAGACTGAATGCAGTTAGCTCCTATCTCCTCCCAATTTATATTTCTCTCTATGCAGTGGTGTCCCTTCCTGTCTCCACCTCTCTAGTGCTCGGATTAAAGGTGTGTGACTCTCAAGCACTGGAATTAAAGGTGTGAGCCACCACCGCCAAGCTCTGTTTCTCTTTAGACTGGATCAATTTCGCGTGTAGCCCAGGGTGGCCTTTAACTCACAGAGATCCCTCCACTTCTGCCTCCTGAGTGCTGGGATTAAAGGCATGTACCACCACTGCCTGGCCTCTCTAGCTAACTAGTGGCTGGCTCTGCACTCTGATCTTCAGGCAAGCTTTATTTGTTATAGCACAAACAAGATATCACCACCACAACAGTCTGTTTACTGAACCTGGAGCTCTCAAACTGCTCGACTAGTTGGCCAGTGAGCTCTAGGGATCTACAGCCTCTGCTCCCCAGTGCTGGGGTTACAGTCTGTGTCATGCCAGTTTTTCTATGGGTGCTGGGATTTGAACACAGGTCTTCATGCTTGCTCAGCTGCACTTGACCCTCTGAGCCCTCTCCCTCCCCATCCTTCCCTCCTCCCTCCCTCCCTTCCTAAGACAGGTCTCACAGTGTTGCCCAGGCTGCCCATGGACTGGTTTCTTCCCCCACAGCTCTGAGGTCACATACTCTCTAGTTTCAGGAGTTGTCTCCAGGTTCCTGTTTTCCTGTCCTTGCTTTGGTCTTTGGAGAGGCTCTTTCCCCACATTTTCTGGTTTGGATTGTCTGTTTGTACTTACATATTGTCTGATTGGAACTCCGTATCACTGACAGACTTGAAGCCTTGTATCTCACCTTTAAGAGACAGGATGTGGAGGCTGGAGAGATGCTCAATATAAGAGAGCACATCCTATTCTAGAAGACTTCGGTTTGGTTCCCATCATCTATGTAGGGTGACTCACAAGAGCCTGTAACTCCAGCTCAAAGGGATCTGATGTTCTTTTTTGTGTGAATATCAGCCACACTTTGTGGCATGTACTCATACAGACACATATAAACACCCCCGGGGGGAATTTCCATGTATAACAGCCCTGGCCGTCCTGGAACTCACTGTGCAGACCAGGCTGGCTTCAAACTCACAGAGATCTGCCTGCTTCTGCCTCCTAAGTACTGGGATTAAAGTCATGTGTCACCATACCCAGTCCAATAAAATCTAAACAAACAAATAAATGAATAAAAAGGATGTGACCCTGTTAGTGTGATTGACAGTGCCAGAACTTGGTAATTTGCTAACATAATTTTCTCTTTGTCTTGAACGTTTCCTCAGAGAGAAGCTTCCATCTCTGTCTGGTAGCAAAGTGGGAAGTAGCTGTGGTAGCCTGGGAAGGTGAAATGGAGGAGGGTGGTGGGTAGGGCAGACTGAGGAACAACTACTTCTACAGGCTGATGCCAGTCCTGCTTTCTGCCATTGCTGCTCAGCTCTGTGGTGATCACCCCACACTACCTCTCAAGCACAGACACGGGTTTCAGGTTTGCAGCTCTGCTAGAGTCCACTTGTCAGTCAGCTTCCCCAAAGCTGCGTGCGCACTGCCAGGCCGCTGTTATTTCTCATTTCTCATCCCACGGTTATTTTTTTCAGGGTTGGGGCCTTATGCATATTAGACAGACACTGCACCAATGAACTATATTCCTATCTCCACAAAATATTATGAAGGACCCAGGATTGCCAGTACTACATTGGTGAACAGGACAGAATTCCTGTTCTCCAGAGGCTTGTCTTGTCTCTGAGGCTCAGTCCCTGTGAAGCTTTCATATTCTGATCAGGGTGGAGTCTTCTGACTGTAGGTAAAGGGTGTGCTGTTGTGTGACCCTGCACGTGTATGTGGCTCTAGGTAGAGTCTTCTGACTGTAGTTGAAGGGTGTACTGTGTGGGCCCTGCACATGTATATAGCTGTGGATGGAGTCTTCTGACTGTAGGTGAAGGGTATACTGTGTGTGACCCTGCACATGTATGTAACTGTGGGTGGAGTCTTCTGACTGTAGTTGAAGGGAATACTGTGTGTACCCTGCATGTATATGTAGCTGTGGGTGGAGTCTTCTGACTGTAGGTGAAGGGTATACTGTGTGTGGCCCTGCACACATGGCCTTGGAGGCTTGTGCTTACTCTGCCCTTTGATTTGTATACATTGCTGTTTCAGTTTTTATGATAATTCATTTTCTTGAAAGGGACCCAGGTTGAGTAAAAGGAGGAAATGGATGTAAGGGAGTCAGACTTGCATTGGAAGACAGAGATTGAGGGGGGCAGCTAAGAGGGATGAAGGATGAAGGGACACCAGGCTGTGCTGAAAGTCTCAAAAGGGTATCTGGCAGTTCCTGCTTTCTCTGGTGGCCAGGAAGACAAGGGGGCTCAAGGGTGCCCTTTCTTGCTCTCTTTTTCCTTCTTTCCTTTCTTCCTTTTTCTTTTCTTTTCTTTGAAGCTAAGTGGGGCAGTACACATCTCTCATATCAGAGCTGAGAGACAGAAATTGGAGGATTAGAAGGCTGGTGTGGGGACACTTGATGGCTAGCTAGCCAAGCCAGACTGGCGAGCTCTAGGTTGTGAGAGACCTCTGCCTGAGAAAATAAAGTGGAGAGGGAGCAAGTGAGGTGTGACACCTGACCCCTGGCTGCCACCTGCTCACACATGGGGTTCATGCACCTGCGTATACACTGTACACACATGCACCACACAAGCATACACTGTACGCACATAGACCACACAAGCATACACTGTACACACATGCACCATACAAGCATACACGTACACACGTGCACCACACAAGCATACACTGTATGCACATGCACCACACAAGCATACACTGTACGCACATAGACCACACAAGCATACACTGTACGCACGTGCACCACACAAGCATACATTGTATGCATGTGCACCATACAAGCATACAGTGTACACACATGCACCACACAAGCATACATTGTATGCACGTGCACCATACAAGCATACAGTGTACACACATAGACCACACAAGCATACACTGTGTGCACAAGCACCATACAAGCATACACTGTACACACATGCACCACACAAGCATACACTGTACACACGTGCACCACACAAGCATACACTGTACACACGTGCACCGCACAAGCATACACTGTACGCAGTGCACCATACAAGCATACGCTGTACACACATAGACCACACAAGCATACACTGTACGCACATAGACCACACAAGCATACACTGTACGCACATGCACCATACAAGCATACACTGTATGCACATGCACCATCCAAGCACACACTGTACGCACGTGCACCACACAAGCATACACTGTACGCACATAGACCACACAAGCATACACTGTATGCACGTGCACCACACAAGCATACAGTGTATACACATGCACCACACAAGCATACACTGTACGCACGTGCACCACACAAGCATACACTGTACGCACGTGCACCACAAGCATACACTGTACTCACATGGACCACACAAGCATACACTATACACACGTGCACCACACAAGCATACACTGTGTGCACAAGCACCATACAAGCATACACTGTACACGCATGCACCACACAAGCATACACTGTACACACATGTACCGCACAAGCATACACTGTATCCACATGCACCATACAAACATACACTGTGCACACGTGCACCACACAAGCATACACTGTACACACATACACCACACAAACGTACACCAGAAAACCCTAACAACCCAGGTACAGCTCAGTAGTTCTTAGTTGTGCAGCTGCTTTTGTACCTGCAGAGCATTTCACTGCCTCAGGGGGAAGCTAGTGTGAGCTAGTGACCCCCAGCTGGCCTCCTGCCACGTTAGCTTCAAGCAGTCACTGAGCTACTTCCTTACATTTGCTTATGCTACACTGTGGTTAANCCCCAGCCCTCAGGTTTGCTCTGTATCTCAAGCTGATATTAAACTCATGGTGACCCTCCTGTCTCATCTGCCCCAGTACAAGGTGAACTAACCGAGAACGGCTTGCCTAGCTTTTTCACTAGCATGTTTTCAGGGTTCCTCCTACAATATTCATTCCTTCCTTTTCATCGCTGACTGCTATTCCATCGTACAGCAGATCCACACTTTGTTCATCAAATCAATGGGTGTTTGGGTTTCTCTTGGCTATTAGGAGTATTATAATATTGGTATACAGTTCTTGTGTGGACATGTGTTTTTGTTTCTCTTGGGTCGTGGGATGGCAGCTCTGTTTTTGGTATTTTGAGGAACACCCAGATTGTTGTCCATGGCAGTTGACAGCAGCACAGGCCTGCCCTAGTCTCATCCGCCTGCATGCAGTCCGTTCTGCTTATTGGTGTGGGCAGGTCCTCATTGTTGATTTGATGATGTGCTTCTCATTAGTAGCTCGTGATGCTGCACACTTTTTCCTCTGTCTGTTGGTTGTTTGTCCATCTGTCTGTTTTTAATATTCAGATTCTTTGTGCATTGAAAATTGAATCAATTTTCTTTTCATTGTTGAGGTTTGAGTCATTTGTAGGATATGTATATCAAACACATGATTTGCTCCTGGTCTCTGGGGCTTCAGTTTGCTTTTCCCCTGGTATCTTTTGAAGCACAAAGGTTAACCTTGATAAAGTCCAGTTTTCTTTTTCTTCAGTTGCTTTTGGTTTCACAACTAAAAAGTCATTGCCAAATCTAAAGTCACAAAGTTTTGCACCTGTTCTTGCTTCCCTCTCCTCTCCCTCTTTCCTTGTTGGTTAGTTTGTTTTCAGGCATGGTTTCCTTATGTAGCTCTGGCAGGCTGTGAACTCACTTCTGTACCAGGCTTCTTTAGTCTTGAGACAGGGTCTCTCTGTGTAGCCCTGGCTGTTCTGAACTCACTATGGAGACCAGGCTGGCCTCAAACTCAGAGAGATCCACTTGCCTCAGCCTCCTGAGTGCTGGGATTAAAGGTGTGTGCACCACCCCTCTGAGGATGGAACTGCACACATTCTCCACTGTGCTCAGCATCTGCAGCTGTAGCTCACAATACTGCATAAGCCTGCTAGGGCTGAGGTGAGACCTGACCACTGTGCTTAGGCTGCCTTTTTTTTTATTAAAACAAATATTATTATTTTGTCATTTAGATTTGAGTCTTTGGTTACTTTTTTATATGTTCGTTTGTCTATGAATATCCAATTCAACCATTTGTTGAAGAATCTAGTTTCCTCCACTGAATGATGTTGGAGTCTGTGTTTTGAATTCAAAGCATTCTCCATATACTCATATGTTTGGATATTTGGTCCCCAACTGGTGTCAATGTTTTTGGAGATTGTAGAATCTTGAGGAGCTGGGCCTTTCTCAAGAATTTTGTCAGCATTGAGACTTAGGGATGAGCCTTGCCTGGCTCACTCCGAGTTTGCTTTCTCCCTGACTGCCACTGGAGTGCAGTGTAACCAGCCTCCCAAGTTTCACTGCCATCGCTCCAGATCCTCTCAAACTGTCAGTCAAAAGAAACCCTTCCTCCCAGGAGACCTTTCAGATGTTCTGCTCAGCTGTAGGAAAGTTCAGTCATTTGTAAATGTGTGGGTTGTTTGTAAATTTTCAGCTTTCCTTTTGTTATTTATGCAGTTATCACAGTATCTTGCTGATACTGTCACTGTGTAGTCAGGTGTTGAGTACTCCAACTTTGTTCTTTTTAAGGTGGTTTGGCTACTTGGGGTTCCCTGGGTTCCCTATGGATATTCTGTTCCCTCTGTTATGCTGAGACCCCTGCAGGGATTAGGAGACCACGTGGTCTGCCTGGAGGACTGCATCCTGAAGGTAGTGAGGCTGTCTGCTGATGAGCACCTATCTTCCTGTTTACAGAGACTGTCAACATGTGTAACACAAACCTATTATTCTGACTATTAAATATTCAATTCAGCTTTTTTTTTCACAATTCAGGATTCCTTTTCTACTCCATTGTAAATGGAAATTGTTTTCTCAGCTTCATTTTTTGATTTTTCATTGTAAATCTATACAAAATACAGCTTCTTTTGTATATTGATCTTGAGCCCTACAGACTGCTGAATGAATTCCCTTATTCTAATAGTTTCTGTGTGCTGGAGTTGGAATGCAGGAATTTTTTTATTGATGTTTTATTTTTTAGAATTTTATGGAGTTGTGGTGAAATGGAAGCAGAGGGAGGGGGATCTCTATATTCAAGACCAGTCTGATCTGCACAGTGATCCTGCCTCAAAAAACAAACCAAAAAGCCAGATGTGGCGGTACATATTTTAAGTTCCAGCACTTGGGAGGCAGAGGCAGGTGGATCTCTCTTATTGAGGCCAGTCTGGTCTAAAGAGCAAGTTCCAGGACAGTCAGGGCTACATAAAGAGACCCTGTCTCAAACAACAATTAAAATTTTTAAAAATTTTAATTTTGATGTGTATGAGTCTTTTGCCTGCATATGTTGTGTACCATGTGCACACAATGCCTATGGAAGCCAGAAGAGGGCACCAGTTCCCTGGGACTGGAGTTGCAGACAGTTGTGAGCTACTGTTCGGGTGTTGGGAATTGAACCATGGTCCTTTGGAAGAGCAGCTAGTGCTTTTAATCACCAAGCCATTTCTCTAGCCCCCAGTGCTGAGAAGTTTTATTTTGTAAATGAGGCTGGGCGTGGTGGTGCAAGCTCTGGGCCAGCTTGGTCGTGTAGTGAGACCTTTGTTGAGAAACAAAGCAAAACAAAACAATAACAGCCCTCTCCTGAATTCTACCACTTGCTAAAAAGGAAATCTGCTTTTTTACAATTTGGGTGCAGTTTATTTTTTCACTGGCTGGCTAGGGACTTGGTACACTGTGAAGTAGACATAGCGAGAGTAGCTCCTGCTCTTGTCAGTCCTGCCGCACATATGTGTGCTGTCAGCTCAGGTTCCGTGGATGTCCTTCATCAGGGTGCTGAGCGTCTGCGGTGCATCCGTGTGTGATGAAAGGATGCTGGGGTTTTGCCCTGTACATTTTCTGCATCTGTTGAAATAATTCTCAGTTTTCTTTTTATAATATCTTACATCCAGTGAATCTTACGTTTGTGGGATACTTCTCACTGGTGTGTTCCTCATTTTCTGTGTGGGTGGTGTGTTGTTGGTGCTGTTGAGGATTTTTGCATCTGCATTCGTAAGAGATAATAGGTCTAGTTTCCACATTCATCCTTGCTTTGTATGGGATAGTATTGGAACCAGACAGCTTAGGACACATTCTTCCTTCCTTTTTGATGAGTTGGAATAGTTGGTATTCTTTTTTTAATGTAACTGACATTATTTATTTATTTGTGTTGTGTTTGTGGGTATCCCTGTGCCATGACACACACGTGGAGGTCAGGTTCTCTCCTTCTCCTGTGTGAGTCCTGGTGACTGAACTCAGGCCCTCAGTCTTGGAGGCCAGTGCACAGCGATGTCCTTAGAGCCCTGGGATTGACTCTGTGAACATCTGTCGGCTGTACCTGTGACGAGATTGGGCCTGGCCTTTTGTGGTAATTTTTTGATTGCTCACTCCATCTTTGTATTTATAGTCACATTTCCATTTTTTCTTTGGTCAATTTTGATCGTGACTTTTAAGGAACGTGTTCATTTCACTTGGTTATCAGATTTTGGTGTACAGGTGTTTATAGTATTTCTTATGCTGGGGGATAGAATCCAGGGCCTATGCATAAGCACTCTGTGCTCCGGGCTGCCCCGGTCCTCTTCATTTCTGTAATGGCAGTGTCCTTTTATTTCTGCCCTTGCAGCTTATGTCCCTGCTCTTCTTTTCTTGGTTGATCTTAAAAGTGGTTGACTGGCATATATCACATAAATAACTTTTTGGAGATGGGAACAGCATCTCACAATATAGCCCAGGCTTGCCTGGAGCCCTCCATCCTTCTCCTTAGCCTCTTAATTACTGGGCTGACGAGTAGGGTGTCCACCATACCTGGCCTGGTAGATATGTTCACTACAGTGAAAGAGTGACGGCAGAGCTGGGGTGCTCAGTGGTTAGAAGGCTTGGTGTGCAAGTGTCAGGATGAGAGCTCAGATCCCAGAGTCCATGGAGATGCCGCACTTGCTGATGCCAGCTGGACTAGCTGTGTGGGCGAGTTCTGGATTCAGGAAAGAGACTGTCTCAGTATGTAAGTGAAGAACAGTCAATGAAGACTCTGGTTGTGAGTGTGTCTGTGTATCTCTCTCTCTCTCTCACACACACACACAGTTTTAAAGCTGAAGGTGGCTCAGTAGTGGTTAAGAATACTCACTGCGCTTGCAGAGGACCAGGGTTCAGTTTCTGGCACCCATACGGTGGTTCATAACCATTTGTAACACTAGTTCCAGGGGATCCAATGCCCTATTCAGACCCCTGCAGGCACCAGGGGGTACATGTGGTGCACAGACATGCATGCAGGCAAAATACTCAAATAAAAATAATAAATACATTAAGCTGGGCAGTTGGTGGTGTATGCCTTTAATCCCAGCACTCGGGAGGCAGAGGCAGGAGGATCTCTCTGAGTTTGGGGCCAGCCTGATCAACAGAGCTAGTTCCAGAACAGCCAGGGCTACACAAGAGAAACTATGTCTTGAAAAACAATAATAACAATAACAACAAATATTTTTAAAGTAATGGTAGCGGGGTATGGCTGAGGCATGAATTGAGGCCACCTGGGCTATATGGTGAGCCTTCCCCTATAGACAGCAACACAAAACTGAAATGATTGTGAATAAGTGACCATGGTCTGCAGTGGTGTTGTGCAGAACAGCAATGGGTTCTCTCTGGCTGTTGGGTATTGTCCTGTCTGTTTGTATCATATGACTGCCATTTACTCCTGAGTTGGCTCTCCCAGTGAAGAGCATAGTGAGCGTTAGTGGTGTGTCTGAATTCAGCCTGTTGTGTCAGGGTTGTTGTTGTTGTTAGTGTCTCTGAATTCAGCCTGTTTTGTCAGCAGGGTTGTTGTTGTTTCTTTCATTCCTCTTCAGGTCTTCCTCACTTACTCTGCCCTAGCTTTAATAGTTGGTAGAAGGTTCCCACCAATGGTCCAGTTACCAGTTTGTAGTTTAAGACTGCCTCATCCCAAATATCAGCAGTATTGGAACATAGGTCACAGAAGCTGCATTCGGCAACTACCATTGTCAAAAGCGTTGTTTATTTATTTGTGTATTTATTTATTATGTATACAGTATTCTCAGTGCTCTGCCTGCAGGCCAGAAGAGGGCACCAGATCCCACTGTGGATGCTTGTGAGCCACCATGTGGTTGCTGGGAATTGAACTCAGGACCTCTGGAAGAGCAGCCTGTACTCTTAACCGCTGAGCCATTTCTCCAGCCCTGTGTATTTATTTTTGTGGCGAGAAGGAGAATGTGGACTTGCTTTGTTGGAGACAGAAATGGTCTTTCTGTCTCAGCCTTCCAAGACTGGGACTGTAGTTTCCTTTCGTTGTGTCTACCTTTACTTACTTATTTTGCATGTGTGTGGCCACTCACATGCCTTGGTGTGCCTGTGAAGTCAGGACAGCTTGCCTGAGTTGGTTCTCCTTTCACCATACAGGTCGTGGGAACGCAGGCTTAGTAACAGGCCCCTTTACCACTGAGTCATCTTGCTGACTCTGCTTTATTTTTTAAATTATGAAAATACTGTGAATTCATGGCTACATAAGTTTAAATAGTACAAGCTAATACTCCATAAAAAGTATGTTTCCCCACTTGTATTACTGTAATGTTTTACCTTTTGGAATTTAAACATATTCTAGGTGGTTTCTCTTAGAGTTGAATATTATTTTGAAATGTTTTAAATATTAAAATATATTTATTGTTTTTTGAGTTGTGAGCCTAGCCTTTAGTGGCTGAGCCACCTCTCCAACCTGTTAAAATAGCTTTCTAGTCATAGTTAAGACTTTTGTGGGAAGTTGGTGTTGGCATATGGTTATTGCATACATTTGGAGGATTTGGTTCTGCCAGTGACTTTTATTGTATGTCACCATGCACAGTGCTATCAACTCGTTCATTCCCGGAGTCAAACACTAAGGTCCTGTTTGATATTCTGATGATGTAGTGAGCCTGTTATGTTTATGCTTTGTTTGAAGGGTAGGTTTTAAAATTTATTGTACTATTACTTAAAAACATTTATTTTATTTTATGTGTGGGTGTTTTGCCTGTATGTGCTTGGTGCCTTCAGAAGCCAGAAAAGTGCATCAGATCCCCCAGAGCTGGTGTTACAAACAGTTGTGAACTCAAGGCTGATGTAGGAGGGTCATCTGTGTATGTGTTACTTTCATTGGTTAATAAAGAAACTGCCTTGGCCCTTTTGATAGGCCAGCCCTTAGGTGGGTGGAGTAGACAGAACAGGATTCTGGGAGAAAGAA
>LOEQ01000264.1:724651-742723 GCA_001685075.1 Bramus lutescens | reverse complement strand
TATAAGCTAGCCGTGCAGGAGCAGGGCCAAACGAAAAGCAGGCCTGCTCTCCCTTATTACTACACAAGGCCTGTGGAAGAACAAGTGCTCTTAATCACCAACCATCTCTCCAGTCCCTGTTTTATCTTGTGTGTGTGTGTGTTGCACACACGTGCCACAGTTCCAAACCCTGTTTTACCTCATGTACGTGTGGTTCACAAACACCACAGTTCCTAGCCCGTGTTTTATCTTGTGTGTGTATGTCTGTTGCACATGCCACAGTTCCTAGCCTCTGTTTTACCTTGTGTGTGTGTCTGTTGCACACACACCACAGTTCTTTTCTTTGTTCATGGTTCTGAGGATCAAAGGACAAGTTTGTCCAGGGGCGGAGCCATCTCTCCTGTCCTGATTTGTGTGTGTTGGGGGTTTTTCTCTTCCTCTTCTCCTCCTCCTTTTTTTTCTTTGTTTATTTGAGTCTGGACCTCACTATATAGTCCTGGCCATCCTAAAACTTGGTAGTAAACCAGACTTGCCTTTGCCTCTGGAATGGTGTCAAGAAGCTGATTTTGATTAATAATTTTCTCTTAGAAACATCTATTTTCTCAGTGATTTCAGGTTTATTAACATGAATTGTCTAAAAAAATTATTAAATTTGATCTTTATACCTTTTAGTTTTTAGTTGAGTTAGAGGACTTAATCAGTTGATGACACTTATGTTGTGTGACATCAGTGGTTTAGGGGATGTTGGGGAAGTGCTCTACAATAAACTGTATCCTTAGCTATGAAGTCTTTACACTGGTTTAAAGAGTTGAAAACTGTTGGATGTGGCAGTGCGTGCCTTTAATCCCAGCACTCATGAGGCAGAGGCTGGTGGATCTCTGAGTTCAAGACCAGCCTGGTCTATAAAGAAAGTTTCAGGACAGCTGGGGCTGTTATACAGAGAAGCCCTGTCTCAAAAACAAAGGAAGGAGGGAGAGAGGGAGGAGGGAGGGAGGGAGGGAGGGAGGAAAGAAGGAGAAAGAATTGAAAGCCAGGGAAAAGCTTTTCTGGCCGCTACAGTGACACAGCGTTAGGATACATTCCAAAGCATGAGTCTGTGACTGTATCCAGTGAGAGTGCAGGCAGGGGGCATCAGTGAGCAGGGGAGGGAGTTTGCTGTAGTTCGGGTTTGATGTGGACAGCACCTCCCTCTGACTTCTGGCTTTCTTCATGCTACTGTGTCCCAAAACTCAGCCACCGCTGCTCTCTTGTGCTCACTACTTTTTCTTGGATTCTGTTTTGATGTTTTTTCTAGAGTCCTTATGGGTATGTGTGTCTATATACACGTTGTATGCATACATTGCACATATACGTGTACATATAACTAACATTTGGGTTTTTATTCCCTTTGAGGATTGAGGATGTCTTCTGTCCTCAACTGACAGAGTGAACATGGAGGTAAGGTAGAGATGCAGCAGAGGTCCTGCTTGGTGGTCATGTGGTTGCTGGGGTGGACGGTGGAATGCTGAGAACGCCTCTTTCTGATGATCAGAATTTCAGGTTTTTCTTCTGATGCTCAATTTTCTCTAGACATAGCTCGTTGTTGGCAGTGGAGCTTGAAAGCTGATAGTCCTTGACTGCCCATTTTGCTATAGATTATGTAGAAAACTTGTTTGTAGTATAGGTCAACAGTTGTCCATCTTGGTGCTCTCCTTCGGTACTGTAACCCACCCTTGGTTCCTCTTTCTCCAGTAGCATTGTGATGGCAGTTAGTTATAATAGAAGTTAGAGCACACATTGCTGTGAATTAGTGTCCATTTCATTTCCACTCCTCTTCTCATTGTTCTTCTCTACTGTGGTTGTTCTTGATGATGGCATGAAAATTTACTTCCAGTGTTGTATTTACAGTCTTAGAGAAGAATTCTCAATAAAGTGCACTTCAAATACTTTTTATAATAAAATTTGATGTGGAGAATTTAATGGTTGTTTCTCGTTTCCTGAAGTATTCTATAACACTGTGTTTGAAAGGAAGTCTGCATGTTGAACAGAGGAGAACCTGTACAGACCTTGAAATCAAGTCCAGAGTGTGGCTGGGCTGGCATTGACCAAGTTTGGGAAGTACAGATAGTTTGTGCTGAATGCTGAAACCATCTATCATGTTAGCTCTGCAGGATTTGCACAGAAGTTTTACCAGCTCGTAAAACTTTTATGGTCCAGAAGGAACACCAGCAGTAAACAAAATGAATTCACAGCTCAGCTGGGCATGGGGCTGGTTGTCCTGATAGTGCTCCCTTTGGAGATGCTGTCCCACGTGCTACAGGGCTGGCAGTCATGGGGCTATGTGTTCCTGCTTGGAGACTGTGTGTATGAGTGCTCATTCAACAGTTAATGTTGTATCCTCCAGGACCTGTTTTTGTCAGCTGCTGTCTTCCCTGTCTCCCATTACTCCCAGAGGTCTGATTTGACCTTCTTTGATACCTTGTCTGGTTTAGTTGAGGCCTTCCATGTGATGGGTAATTTGGGGTGAAAGAAAGTTGTCTAGGAGGATGTGCTCCACCCTTCACCACTCGTGCTGGCCAGATGTCTACCCAGGAATATAGGGCAGCTTCCCTGGAACCTCCTGTCTCGTGGAACCATATAGACAGAAGCTGTGGAGGTGTGTGGAAGCCTTGTTCCTGCCTGTCTCCAGCTAGAGCACTCTGCTTCCTCTTTCCACTGGGTAGGAGGCTGTAGACCAGTTGAGAGGTTGTGGCTGCCTCTTAGCCAGGGGTGACTGCAGGACCTCAGACCTACAGAAATGTGTGGTACCCTCCTAGCATCCCTCTCTTCCAGCGTTAGAGGCCCCTTGCACAGTGTCAGTCTAACACATGGTCTCGTGGCATGCTGTGCACTACTGCTCAGGAGTCACTGCTGGCTGGAGAGCCTTCATTGGTGAAGGCAGTAAGGACCCTGTTTTGAAAAGGATCTCATGCAGCCTAGGCTGGCATGGACTCCTCATCTTCCCACCTCAGCCACCCTTGAGTAGGACTTGGCTTTTAAATGTGGTCCTGAGCTTTGTGGTTTAATTGAGTTTAGGAACACAGGTTGGTTCTTGCCCATCTCTGTTGAGTCATGCTATGTCCAGCTACCTCAGGTATGTTTCCCTGTGTATGGCTCTTCCACTTGCTAGGTCCTCCAGATCTTGATGCAGATGAGTCTAGATGATAGGGCTGGAGTATGAGCCTCTTCCCACCAAGAGTCAGGAGCAGTGTGTGCATGAAGGTGCAAGTACAGCACCCTGAGTTCCCCGTGTGCTCCTTTTCATGGATGTGTTGACTACTTCTGTATTGCTTTGGAGAAGTTATAGTTTTGAACTGGGGTACAGTATTTATCTTCTAGTCAACTATGAAAGTCTTTTTCTATATTCTAGCTAGATACACATCACTTATCAGGTATAAGATTTGCAGATTTTTTTTGACTGTGGGTTGTCTTTTGCTTGCCCGGATCCCCACTCCTGATCCCCACTACGAGATGCTGTCTTGGGTGTGTCTTGGGCTCACCAGAGCTCCTGCCTCAGCTTGGCAAGTGTCTGGCACTGCCAGTACACCCCAGTGCCACGGCACTGTGCAAGAACTACGCCACTCTTCCTCCTCCTGACTCTTCTTTCTCTTCCTCCTTTTGCTTTTTTGAGACAGAGTTCATGTAGCTCAGGATGGCCTCAGCCTTTTAACATGCTGGTTTTGCAGACATGCGCCACTGTTTGCCTTAGCAGTGCCTCCTGTTTAAGGGTCTGGAGTGGATATCAGTGGTAATGCTTTCCTAGTGTTCTGTGCTTGTTCTCCAGCACTGGAGAAACTGGCACGCTGTCACCGGCTCCTGGCTGAACAGTTCTAAACATGTTTTTACGCTTATAGTTCAAACATACAAGTGTTAGGTTTTTTGGTTTGTTTGGGTTTTGTTTTTTGGCTTTTTGAGACAGGGTCTTACTGTCTCAAAGTAAGTAGTACTGGTCACTCTAGAACTTGATATGCCAACCAGGCTGGCCTTGAACTCACAGATCTGCCTGCCTCTGCCTCCTGCTGTTCAGGGCATCTGCTTCCATGCCTGATATGCTGTTTTGATGAAATCCAGTTTGTTTTTGCTTGTGTTTTGGTTTCATATCTAAAATTGTCACCTAACTCAAGATTGGGACCAGTGTTTGTTTTAACTCTTGGAGAGGGTTGCCCTCCCTTACTTGTGGAAGTGGCCATTCTTTGCTTTTGGACTCATGGTGGGGGGTGGTGTCTACTTTCGAACTTTATGTGGAGTCATGTGGTGGTTGTGAATGGTTTCATGTATGGATGCTCGTGCATGGGCACTCCACTGTCTTTAGAGACGTGGACTGTTACTGGACCTGGTATTACTGACTGAGCCAGGTTGCCTGGCCACAAGTGTGAGGCATCCTCCCATCTCGGTTTCCCCAGCTCTGGAGTTCCAGGTGTGTTGGTGGTGTTTGTGTTATCTTTAAACATGGGTTCTGGGGATCCAGACTTTGGTGCTCTGGGTTGGGCAACAAGACTTTACCAGCTGAGCCATCCCCTGCTCTTGAGTACATGCTCTTTCTCTCACGTTACATTTATGGTTTATTTATGTGTATGTGTGTGGGCGGGCACATGGAGCTGGGCTCTCTACTATGTCAGTCTTCCAACTCAGGCCTTCAGTGTTGGCGGCAAGTGACCCACTGGGCCACCTCGCTAGTGAACATCCCCACCCTCACTTTCTTTTATAGTTTTTTATTTTTGAGACAGGTTGTAGTCCAACCTGGCATTGAACCCATGATGAGTTCTGCCTCAGCCACTCCAACACTAGAAGCTCCATGAACTACTGTGCCCAACTTTAGCTCCACACGGTGTCCCTGACATACTCAAGTCTGCCTAGCGCAGAGCAGATTGCCCTTTCTCCTGCTTGGGAGTGTTTGGATGTTGGCAGATACTGATGATTGTGAATAAAGGTGCTGTGAGCATTGTCATGTGCCTTCTCATGGAGTTACCTAGTCTAGAAGTCAGTTTAGAAGCTGCACCTGTGTTAGCCAAAGAGCTCCCTGCACAAGTTTGGGATGGTGGCAACCAGCTGTGCTCAGAGGAGAGTGAGATAATCTCCTGGAGTTAACCTTCCCCCTTAAACTAAGCATGGCCCCTCTGATGGACAGGGCTCAGCACAGGGCTCTTCATACCTGGGAAGCCACTGTCACTTGTCTGAGTTCAGTAGCACAGGATGTTTTGATAATGTGCCATTTACTAAATGATTACACTAAAAAAATAACAAAAAAAAATCAGGAGCTAATTTCCTCCCTGGCTTTTAAAATGGAAACTTATTAGTGTTGCAGGAAATATAAGACATGGTTGTGGGAGATAAATAAATGGTGACAGATATAAACACCAAGTGCTACCATGAACTTGGACCTCACATTTCCTCAGTCTGCTTAGATAGTGTCCATCCTGCAGGTTGTCAGGACAGCAATGTGATATCCCTGACGCTTAAATGTCCACAGAATAACAATTGCTTTCAGCTGTGGGTGGATTTACTACTTACCTAATCATTGGGATTCAACGAGCAGACAGTTTTTAGACTATTAGGTGTCTTTTAGATAGGGAGTGGTGTGAGTCTGAATGAGTCTTCACAGGCTCATGGTTAGTGGAATCTGGAGAACTGTTTATGTGGGGGAGGGATCTTGGTTGGATCAGCCCACTGGGTGCCAGAAGCTTGGCTACATGAGAAGGGCCAGCAGACAGCCTCTGGACAGGCTTGATGTCCTTATTCTCAGAGTTTCCAGATTACTGAAGTTTAGCCGACCATGTTTCAGTTCTAATCTGTTGATGCCTACAGACTCATCCCTCTGGTTAATCTACTTATTTCCTTCCTGGTGCAGTTTCTGCTCTAGATGTCAGTTTAGCAAGTGCACTTTGTCCTAAACCTGCGACTGTGATCCCTGGAAGCATGTTCATGTATCTTGGGCTCAAGGACTGGAGCTGGAACGCTTCAGTTGATTCTGTCAGAGATCCCTAGCAGCCAAAGTCGAATCTCCTTTTTGTCTTCCATTCAACAGAAAACTCCTGACCAGAGGCATTCTGGGAGGAAGAAGTGCAGACAGTTCCTCAGTGTCATGTCTTTCCTGTCATAGCAGGCCCTAGCCCATTCTTGTGTGGGGAATAAATATTCTCTGTGTATATTTAGAATGGCTCAACCCAGTGGTAGGAAGGAGGGAGGAATTCAATTTTGATTTCTCATCCTGCACCAACACAATAGTTAAACTCTTTTCTCATGTTGCTGCCTTGGAGACAGGCGTCATCCTAGGTTCTGTCTGCGTGCTAGATCCTGCCTGTTTGATTTGGGGAACCAATCTGTAATGATGCTTTTTGTCTCTAAAATAATTGCATAGAATTCAAGGGTAGGGGAATGGGTCAGTCCCCACAATTTCAGATGCTTAGTTTGCAAGTAAGATTGGAATAGAAAACTGTGTCTGCAGTGCTCCTGCTAAGCTATCAAGAGATTGCACCCCATGGTACAAGATACAAAGTAACATCATTTAGCATTCTGTCATATCTGCCCCTACCAGATAACCCCAGCATCTGGCTTCAAAAAAACAACAACAAAAAAAAACAAAAAAACAAACAAACCGTGTGTGCTGCACATCCACCTCTGCACACCTGGGAGGGCGTCATGTATAAAGTCCCTGAAGGGCTTTCCTCAGAAATGTGGGCAGAGTTAAATCTGGACTGGAAGCCTTCATTTCTCAGGTCAGATGTTAAGAGGGATGGTTAAATTGAGGCAAAACCAGGGGCCTTTGTCTTTGTGTCCTTATTAGAATACACTGTTTCAGTAAAAGATGACTTGCCAGTTAGCCAGCACCTACAGACTACAGCCCAGCAAGGGCTCTGGGTGGATGCTGCAGAGACTTCAGCTTCTCTCATCTTGTAGAGCTGACCCTTTTAATTTCACCCTCAGGGTGAATAATTCCAGATGTTGAATGAAATTCTTTGGAATTGTTGCATTTGAAGAGTGGTGAGGTAGAGAAGGGTGGGAGTCTAGAGTTTGGGGGAAAAGGCCTGGAAAATTAAGTAGTGGAGAGAGGATAGAAGCCACAACTCCTTTGCTCTGGAGGGAGAAATGGTTTCGTGATCTGTCCTCCACCGTTAGTTCTTCATTCTCAGTACCCAAGTGAAATGCTGAATTCAAGACTCTCTTACTGAATTAAATTTTGGAATGAGGTTCCATCACAGGGTAACAGAGACAAGACTTTCCCCCTTGTAGCTTGGCTGTTGAACCCCAAAGCAGGAAGGTGACTGTGGGGAAATTCAGAAGCTAACTGGAAATGCCCTTGTGACAAGGATGTGACACCATCTAAGCCTTCATCTCTTCTTGTACTGTCCTAGCCTGTCCCCTGACACCAGCACCTGGTGCCTGAGAGAAGGTGGCTCCCAGGGACAGACATAGTCAGATCTTTGGCTTAGCCTTGGCCTGGGGTCAGGAAGCATTGCTGTTTCCTGTCTGTGTGATGTGGCCACAACCTCAGTTGCCTACCTGTCAGGTGGATTGTTGCCGCACAGCCACACTGCCTCTGGTTGGGGCACTCTGATTTCACATCACATGTACTCAGATTGTGTGTCATTTTAATGCAGGTTGCTCCACACGTGTGCGTTGCTATTTCCTGTCCATGCTCAGCTTAAGTTTTGCCCCATGTCTGTCGTTGTAAAACAAGGTTAAAACAGTACTAAAGCTCTTACATTGAAGATTCTACTTGTGCTGGGTGTTGGTATCACACCTTTAATCCCAGTACTCGGGAAGCAGAGGCAGGTGGAACTCTGTAAATTTGAGGCCAGCCTGGTCTACAGAGCGAGTTCCAGAATAGCCAAGGCTACACAGAAAAACTATTGTCTCAAAAAACAAACAAACAAAAACTACTTGCTAAAGGAAAAAAAAATACTTATTTTTCGAAAGATTTTTGTCCTAGTTCCCCCCAAAGCAACAGGGCACTGGACCTTATTGTGTCCTCTGATACCTCTCTCTTGTTGGGGTTCTTAGGAGGGCTCCACTCCCTGCCCAGTGAGTGTCCATCAGGGCCTCTTAAAACAAGATTGCAGGGCTGGGAGGATGGCTCTGTGCATAAAGCACTTTTAAGTGCAGTGTGAGGACAGCGTGAGTTCTCGGCACCTGTGAAAAGTGGGGTACGGTGACACAGCACCCATAACTCCAGTGCAGGGGGAGGCAGAGACAAGGTGCTTCCCTGAGGTTCTCTGGCCAGCTAGTCTAGACAAAGTGCTGAGCTCCAGGTCCAGTGAAAGGCCCATCTCAAACAGTACGATAGAATGCAATCAAAGATGGCATCTGATGTTGACTTTTGGCCTCCCCTCATCTATCCACTAATGAGTGTGTGTACACACAGTGCCCCCACACATACGTGTGTGTGTGTGTGCATGCATGCGTGCACATAGATTGAGGTACCTTAAACATTGTAAGTCACAAGTTTGTGACTTCTGTCTTGAGCATTCCACTTCTGAAACCACGTGTTTTTGTTGTTGTTTAACATGTGTTTACTTATTTTGTGTGTCTGACTGGGGGCTGGTTGTGGTGCAGACCATGGAGTGAATATGAAGGTCAGAGGACAGAGTTGGTTCTCTTTCCACTGTGTGGGTTCCAAGGACAAAACTCAGGTCATCAGCCAGCATGGCAGCAAGCACTTTTACTCACCCAGTCATCTTGCCAACACCAAAAAGCCATCAGTTTGTATTCAGGGCACCATGTGCCTCTGGGTCCTTTTCAGCATGACTTTGGTTAGCTGGCAGAACCCCCGGGAAGAGAGCCTTCAGGGGAAAGCACCCTGACTTCTAAACTCAGGTGCTCCCAAGTAGATAGTACATTACAAAATCTGCTTGTCTTCTCCCAGCAGATGCTGCTGGCCAGGTTAACTGGAGTCGTCTGGGAAGAAGGAACCTCAGTTTAGAACATGTCTCCATCAGATTGGCTTGTAGGCTAGGCCATGAGGGCATTTTCTTGATTAATGGTTGATGTAGGAGGGTCCAGCCCACTGTAGACAGTTCCAGCTCTGAGCAGGTAGTCTTTTGTTCTGTAAGAAAGCAGGCTGAGTGAGCCACGGAGAGCAAGTCAGTAAACAGCATCCTCCATGGCCTCTGCTTCAACTCCTGCCCTAAGTTCCTGCTCTCACTTCCCTGAGTGATGGCCTGTAAGCTGTTGATGAAACCCTTTCCTCCTCAGGTTTCTTCTGGTCATGATGTTTGCCACAACCATAGAAATCAATCTGGGGGTGCTGAGGAACCCACTCTAACAACCTCTGTGCTCAGAGAGCAGAAGCGTCTAGAGCGTTACTAACCCTGACTTGTTTCAGCCTTCTCTGAGGCCTTTTTGTTTTTTAATCTTTTGATTGGAGTCGAGGTTTGATTTTTGTTTTGTTTTGTTTCTTTTATTCTGTGTGTGTCTGTGTCCATGTTTGACTGCATGCATGTCTGTTCAAGAAGGGCACATGTGGAGGATGGAGGACAGCTTGTGGGAATTGTTTTTCCTCCACTATGTGGTTTGCAGGAATTTTATTTAGGTCATCATGTTTGGACAAGCACCTTTACCTGCTTGCTTGCTTTTTGAGACAGGGTCCCATAGTCTAGTGTGACCAGCTTGGGACTCACTGTGTAGCCCAGACTGACTTTGAACTTAAAGCCTCTTGCCTCAGCTCCTGGGTTTTGAGCACCTATTCTTTACTTCTGATTTTCCTTTCTTTTAAATTTCTTTTAAACACAGACAGGATGCCTCTAGGAGCTTGTAGAAGAAATGGCCTAGAAACTGGTTGTTTTGTGGGTGTACCAGCAAGCAGAATGGGGGCTTTGTCATAAAGCCCTTGCTGTGTTTCTGTGACTTCAAATCACTCCATTTTACACTAGGTTATTTTTCATTTTAAGTTTTTGGAGGAGAAAGGCAGTGCTGGGGATGGAACCAGCTTTATGCAGCTGGTCCAAGCTCTATACTGAGCCACATCCCAGCCCTAGAATTTAAAATTAAATTTCTATTCGAGCAAAGGGAGATGGCCTTACTGTAAAGTTGCTCATTCAGCAGAGGGTCTTGGCTTTGCTGAAGGACTCCTACAGGACAGTACTGCATGTGACTGTGATCACTGCCTTCTTGGAGGGTTTAAATGGGGCGCACTGTCCTTGAGCAGGAAGCCAAAACACTGTTGGGTGATGCACAGCAGTGAGGTAGCGGGACCTTGTTTCTGTAATGACAAAGCAACTTGAACCAAGTGGATGTGAGTGGAGAAAGGGAACCTGACAGTCACGGTGTGCAGGCTGGTGAGGGGCCTGAGTTGGTCTGGAAATCAGGTGTGAATGGCTTCATCAATGGGCATAGGCAGCTCCTCCCATGACTGTATCCTGCTGGAATGAAGGTTTCCCATCTGGTGTTGACTCAGCGCAGCCTCCCCACCCCAGTGGACTTTCACTGCCCAAGCCTGTAGCTGGCTTGGCTTCTGACTCACTGTTAAAACGCTTCCTCTTTACCTTTAAGTCTCATGTTGAATAGTTCATTAAGTTTGTTCGCTAAGAGTGTTGCAGGTCTGCAGTTCATGTCAGCTTGGGCATGAGGGTTCTCAGGTAGGGAACTAGAGTGGGGTACCACTGGGACTTCTTGAAAGAGTCATTTCCGTTTTCTCCAGCTCATGGTTCATGGTGGAGGATTTGTAGTTGCCTGCCTGGGGTATAGGTTGCTGTCACTTTACAAATATCTAGTTATATATACAAGTAAGTGTGGTTTTTATAATTTGAGCACATTTTTCAGAACTCTTATGGTGAGTATTAATCTTTTGTGCCCTCACTAGGAGCAGGTGCTTTCAGGGAGCTGGCCATGTGCCAGGCAGCCATCCTATGTCTCCTGAAGGGAGCTGTCTAGGTGCTAGGTGGCTACCCTATGTCTGCCCAAGTGCCAAGTGGCCACACTATGTCTCCAGAAGGGCCCTTAGAAGGAGAGGCGTTCTTAGAAGCAGGGAGCCTTCAGGTAGAGTTGACTTATATCTATGTGTTCCACACATGTCAGCGGCCTTCATGGGTCCCTATTTCCCTGTGATAACATGCTGTTTGTACTGGGTGATCATCAAGGGAGTTCAGTTGCAAACATAATGATGCTGATACAGCCACAGAAACAGAAGAGTGGAGAGACTAAGTCCCAGGCATCTGGGTAGAGCAGCTAGGTGGGGAAAGTGAAACTTGATGCTTGCCTTCTGTTGGCAGTTAGCTAGACCACAGTTCTCCTTCCTCTGGCTCTTCCCTGCTAGACCCTCTGTTTAGTTGATCTAATCTTACGTCCTCTCTTGGTGAACAAGCCGAGGTAGGAGGTATCAGCTTCTCATTTCACAGTGATTTGCAGTCACATCCCCGTTGCCTGTCCTAGTTCCTTCTGGCAGAGCTTCCTGTTTAAAGGAACACTGGGCTTCAATTTTTCTTGCAGTTTGGATCTCCTATTTATCAGTAGTTTCTCTTTGTATTTGTATGTGGTGTATGACATAGTCTTGTGATGTGTGAACTGCAAAGGCCGGAAGAGGATACTAGTTGTTTTCCTATATTGCTCTTTGCCTTTTGTCTTGAGACTCGGTCTCTTGTTGAACTGGGAGTTTGCCTTTTTGGCTGTGTTGACTCTCTGACCATTAAGCTCCTGGGATCCACTGACTCCTCTGCTTGGGCACACAGAACCATTCCTGCCCAGCAAGCAGTCTTACTTACTGAGCCATCTTCTCTTTCATAGTAGTTATCTTGATGAATTCATTAACTTTTGGGCAACAAGATAAGTTCAGAGAGACAATAGAGATCTACAGCTTAGTGAAGAACATTTATAAGGGACTCTAGGTTTGACCTCTAGCTCTACAAAAAGGAAAAATTGAATGTGGTCTAGAGAAATAGGAAGTCCAGCTGCAACTAGACATGGAGACATTCCATATAGAGAAGGTAAATCTTTTTTTGATGGCTTGTCAGCAGAGTGACCATCAATCATCACTGGAGAGAAAGCAGTATTAACCCATGGGAGGTAGACCTAGGCTTTAAGTACACTTTGTGAGTGGGGTAACTCAGTGTATGGGAGTGTCTCAAGGCTCCCAGAGTCTAAGGCTGAGAGTACTGGTACTGGAGTGAGCCATCATGGGCTTTACTCTAGGTCCCATCCTGATCCTTAAAGGTTCCCTGTAGGTATTTACTGACCTGGTAGTCAGGCTTTCTACACAGCAGCAATCAGTCTCACATCTTCATCAACATCATTGGCAGATTTGGTAAGAAAATTGGAAATTCTTAAAGGGTGGAATTAGTTAAAAGAGGTTTTTTTCCCACATTAAAAAAATGGAAAAAATCATTACAATGGAAGGGTTTGGGTCTCTGTAAGATAATATGCTAGACAGTTTGAAAATGGAATGATTAAATGAGAGGATATCTAATTTAGATGATATTTATATAATGTCAATTGTAAACATTCTCATCATTAAGATTTTTGTCTCATCACTAAAGATGTTGGTTAGCCTGAGTACTAGGATACTGGCCTTAAAAAAAAACTAATAAAAAAGATCACAGAGATATTCAAGTCCAGACAGGAATTTAATGGAGAACCAACTCCAGCACTGCATTATAAGAATAGAGAGGAACAGCCTAAGGTTTTCATAAACCAACCTTAATATACCCAGGAACCTTACAGGAGTTGCCAAATAGCAGAGGCTCTGTTGCAGATAACTGGATTTCTGTGTCAATGTTAGATTTAAGTAGATTCTAGGAAGCAATAATCTCATATGGTATGCATTTACCTTTTGTGAAGCAAATGTTAAACTGGTGGTCAGTTTGTAATAGAATTATCCATAAAGACTGGATAGAATTGGTTAAAGATGTTTTAGAGACTGGTCCACATTACAGTGGAGAATGTGGTTCAGAGAAGAGGCTAATGTTATTGAACAATGGAGTAAAGCTAGAGGTAGGGAAACCTTCCAAGATCAAATTCTTAGAGAAGGAGATTATGCTAGTATAGAAAAACAAGCTGTGTGTGATGACCACACCCTGGATTTATGCCATGCAGCAGCTTTGAAAGCTTGGGACAGAATTGGAGAATCAGGGAAGAAAATCGAGTCATTTACTAAAATTATACAGGGTGCAAAAGAAGCCTTTATGGATTTCTTACAAAGATTGACTTGAGCAATAAATAGAATGATACCAAATTCAGAAGCTAGACACATAATAGAATCTCTGGCTTTTGAAAATGCCAATTCTCTACACAGAAGGATAATTAGGCTGTTAAAGGCAAAGTCAGCACGTTGGAGGGATGGATTCAAGATACAATTAATATTGAATCTCATGACCATGATGGTGCATGGATAGGAGAGGTGATTTCCAGAGGTATGAGGAAAAATCAAAATGTCAAATATTGTAATTATTGCAAACAAGGTCACCTTAAAAGGGACTGTAGACAGGGTGTTCCTAGAAACAATGTTTTTTTTCTAAAATAACCCATTCAGAACACCCCTCTGCTGGATTATGAGGAAGGTGTGGCAACAGCAGGCATTGAACTAATGAGTATAGATCAATGAGGAGTATTCAAGATCATCTTTGCCATTGGAAAACTCCATGAGGGGCTTCTTACAGGCCCTTATGTCAAATCCGGTTCAGTCCTTTCCTGTCATCATAGAGGCAACTCCTTCCCAGACAATTAACCTAAAGCCTAATATAAGAAACTATACTGCCTTGGATAATAGAACAGCTATAGAAGAGAGAACAAAAAAATCAGGAGAAACTATAAAATGAGTATTTTGGCAAGCTTCTATAAATGAGCAAAAACCAAATTAAAAAATATGAATAAATGACATCATTGAAGATCTGGTAAACACAGGTGTGGATGTAATAATAATTTCATCAGAATCTTGGCATCCAAATTGGCTTCTTCAGGATAAAAATGTTCAGTTTTTAGGAATTGTAACTTTATCTCAGGTAAAGCAGAGTGTGAGATGGGTCAAATGTATAGGGCCAGAAGGAAAGAGAAGAAGATTAAAACCATATGTGGCTAAAATAGCAATGAAATTGTAGGGACATTTTTTGTTACAGCAATGGAATACTCAGATTAACATTCCCCCATCTTAGAAACAAAGTATAAATTAACGTATGTTTCTGGAAAATATTAGAAGGTTTTATAAAGAACAGTTAACAGTTGTCTTGCACAACCAACCATTTAGATTGTACAAGAAAGGGCCGAGCACCTGCTGCTATTTCAAAGGCACCAACAACCCTCCCTTTAAAATGGCTGACAGACAAACCTTTATGGGATAAGCAATGGGCTTTAGCAATAGAGAAACTGCAGGTTTTAGAACAGTTGGTACAGGAACAACTAGATGCTCAGCATATTGAAGAATCAACCAGTCCTTGGAATTTCCTTACATTTGTTGTTAAAAAGAAATCTGGAAAATGGAAAATCTAAGAGCTGTTAGTAAGGTGATTCAGCCGAGGGGCTCTCTACAGTCTGGCATTCCTTTGCCTTCTCTGTTGCCTAAAGGATTGCCTCTTATTATTACTGCTTTAAAAGATTGTTTCTTTCTAAACCTTTACAAGAAAAAGACACAGAAAAATTTGCTTTCGCAGTGCCTACTTATAATTCTCGCCTACTAAAAGGATGCCAATGGAAGGTTCTCTCACAGGGAATGTTAAATAGCCCTACCCCATGCCAATGTTTTGTAAGTCAGTCATTGGAAATGATACATAAGCAATTTCCTTAATCTATAGTTTACCATTACAAGGACGACATGTTGGTATCTGATTCAAATGTAGATACTTTAGAAAGAATGTTTGAAGAAGTAAAGAAAATTTTTCCTTGTTGGGGATTACAAATTGCTCCTGGAAAAATACAAAGAGGAGATTCTATTAATTATTTAGGTTTTAAAAAAGGAGAGATCAAGTGTAGACTCTTAATGACTTCCAAAGAGTTGTTTTGCATATTGAAACAGTTGAATTTATACCTGATGATACAGAATTGACCTCATAATTTATTCAGGTACAAGATAAAATCAGGAGTAGCCATCATCCCATATACATAACCCACATCCTGTCCCATGTGGATCTGCCAGGTCCTCTAGTACATGCAGAAATCTATCATTTCTTCATTGGAAATTTGCAAAAGACCTCAGAATTTCATTTAAAAATATCATGTCAATAGCATTTAGAAAATTCAGTTAATAAAGCATTATGCAATCTATTTCTCATTCTATTTATCATCCCTTTCTGTTTATTTAACATATCCTTTAGAGTTCATTTTGATTTTTCTGTAACTGCCTGCCCTGTAGGATTGTGTGGTATCCCTGTAATATACTTTATATTATAATAAGCAAAAAACTTTCATTTTCTTAGAGACATATGCTGGAGCATTGTCTGTCTTTATTTGTACAGTTATACCCATGATTGCCGTAACTTCTAGCAAACATGTAATTACCAAATCAGTCTTGTCCAAACTCAAAGCAGTTGTCCATTAGGTATCAATTGTGTGGTGTATGTATTTTAGTTTTCCAAACTCTGCAAAATGGAACACATCCATTCCATCTGCCAGATTTTATTTCTTTGAGTACCCTTTGGGTTATTTCCTACAGGTAGTGTGTTTGGCTGAATAAAGAACAAGTAGGACATTTCCTTATAACTTCCTTGGCTTGTTGCCATGTGATGGAAAAGTCTTTTTTTTTTTAAACCTGTGAGGAGAAACGGGACCTGACTTATTGCTGCCTAGGCAGCTAGTTGTTTCTGTCATTTCTCACAATTTTTGAAAGTCGCTTGCTCACACTTCCTGCTTACTCAGTTAATATCATTTCCTTCTTGGGTCTCTGAGGGAGTTGAAGACTGGATAGTTATAGTTTTCCTTGCTTACAGATGTGGAAAGCAAGATATTATAGGAAATAAGTTAGCATAAGCCTTTGGGCTCATCAAAACAGGATAGATAATGGAGTATTTTCTCTGAATTTGTCAGATGAAAATAGACTAAACATTGTTGATGTATTTATTGCCTGTATATATTGTATATAGTATTGTACTTATTGTATTGTATATAGTTTTCTTATATTAGTTATAGCCTTCCTTTTTATTTTAGACAAAAAAGGGAAATATAGTGGTATATTATTTGTGTTTTAATAAATAAAGCTTGCCTAAAGGTCAGTGCAAAGTGGCTACACTAGTCAGCCATACAGGCCAGGAATGTTTGCACACACCTTTAATCCCAGCAATTATACTAGTTAGCTATAGAGGCTGGGCAGTGGTGGTACATGCCTTTACTCCCAGCACTAGAGGAATATAAGACGGGGGAGGGGGAGAGGTCTCTTGCTCAGTCTCATTCTGAGGATTCATGGAGGCAGAATCACCATTTTGGTCTGAGGTAGAGAGGTAAGAGCCAGTGGCTGACTGCTTTGCTTTTCTGATCTTCAGGTTGAACCCCAATATTTGTCTCTGGGTTTTATTATTTGTGCCAATATATGTTCCTTTCTATATGTCTGTCTGTCTCTCCCTCAGTATATATGTTTGAGACAGGATCTCACTGTCCTCTCTGTATGATGGAAATGAGTTTATACTGACCCTGTTGGATTCCCCAATATACTCCTTCCCGTCCTCCCATCAACTTTATCTAGGACTGTGTACTTACATGGTCACTGCTACATCTGTGCCAGGTCACCCCTCCATCCTCAGCCTGTTCCTAAGGACAGAAGTCTTTCTTGCTTTATCAGCCACAGAATGTGAGCTCTGACTCCTTTATTCTTTGACCTAAAGAAAGTGCTAGATATACCCTCAAGGATTTTTTTTCCATTCTTCCATTTTGTGTCTCACTTTGTTTAGATTGATTTCCTGGTTTTACTCTTGTAGTTCCTTTACCTTGCCAAATTCTTCCTTAGGTTTGTTTCTATACTTGTTGTTTATGAGACTGACCTGATAACTCCACGTCAGCCTTTTGAGGGACACCTGGACACAACTTGTTCAAATGCACAAGCAACAAAAAACATCAACAAGCAGAAGGAAAGCTTGACAAAGATGATGAAGTAACCTTAGGGCAGCTGATGCAGGAGAACCCACAAAGAGGGACATGGAGGTGATATCCTGTAGCACAAATTCTAATTGTTCTTAATAAATTCCTGGAGTCAAATATTAGGGGGAAGCCAAGAGATCAGAGAAGCAGTGCAGCCTGGGTGTGGGCTCCAGTGGATATAACAGCTAAGTCCTGGAAAGAACTTTCTGTTGCAGAAAGAAGAAATTTATTCCCAGAGTGGTGAGTGAATTCTAAGATGATGCCGAAGTTGGGTTGTCACCAGAAGTCCTTATTTATGACCCGAGTCTGTGGGGAAGGCTGGAGGTTTTCTCTGGGACCCCACAGTGGAGGTGTTTTCTTCTTGCATGATGAGGGAGAGTTGAGCAGAATTAGGCAAATTATTTTCAGAATACTTAAACACATGTGGGTGGTTAAAACAAGCATTCAGATCTGCATTTCACACCTGCTAAGACATAAAGGATTAAATGTTTTTGAAAAAAGCCATTTAACAGAAAATAGGATTAAATATGATCTTCAAAGGGTTAATTGATTTTCTAAA
The DNA here is from genome assembly GCA_001685075.1 of Bramus lutescens. NCBI lineage: Eukaryota > Metazoa > Chordata > Mammalia > Rodentia > Cricetidae > Bramus > Bramus lutescens. Next base: position 725,181 of record LOEQ01000264.1, on the reverse strand, counting down.
CCTTAATAAAATGATAGAAAAAGAACCAATTAAAATTTATTAAGATAGCTTTCTACCCTGTCTCAAAACCAAAAAGTAAATATAAAAAGGTAATTTTCCTTAAACTAATTTCTGTAAACTAAAAAATAGTATAATTTGTAAAAAAAAAAAAAGCCACAGTGTAGAAGAATTTCATTTGTAGCTGTTATGTCTCGGCCGAACAAGAGTGAAGCAGTTTCTCCAGCAAGAAGGGCAGTATGTGGTGTGCACAGAGCACAAGTGACCCAGAACACAGCTCCTAAGAGGCTGCAGCTCTCCAGGCCGCATTTGAGCGCTGTGCTGTTGAGAATGTGGTCTGGGTTAGACTTGCTTGGGAAGGAGCTGTAAAACATTTCTCTGTTCCTTGGAGAGTCCAGGAATTTCATCCTCAAAATTAATTGGAATAATAAAAACTATGTATGCAAATCATCATTGTAAATTTATTCACTGTAGTAATTGGGGAGCAGGCCTGTTTTTCGTCCCGCCCGGCTCCCGCATGGCTAGCTTATACC
>LOEQ01000264.1:709430-722389 GCA_001685075.1 Bramus lutescens | reverse complement strand
TTAACCAATGAAAGTAACACATAGACAGATGACCCTCCTACATCAATTCACTCTATGAAAATAATATTTATTAAAATTAGCATATTAGATAGACTCAATTCATAAATCTATTAAAGTGATTGTTGACTGATATAAAACATGAAAGTCACGAGTAAAAACTGGAACAGGAGCTTGTAAGCAATTGACTATGTGCAGGAACAAGAACTGAAATGGCAGTGTAGACAAGTTCAGTACGCACGTGACACTTTTGTAGGTGGAATTTTCTTTACTTTTCAAGTGCTTCTCTGTGCTTGCACTGTTTGAGTGAAGACGCTCAAGCTTGTGCACCTGCTTCTGTGGCTCCAGAAAGCCCTGCTTCTTGTGCATTTTGTGCTCTTGGAAGCCACACTTCCGTTCAGGCTTATCCAGAAGTCAGGGCCCCTGTTTTTCCTCACAGGAGAGTGGAAGGTGCTGTTTGGTTCCCCTAAAAGATTCTGAGAGGTGATGTCCAATAGCTGTCTAAAAGACTTGTTTCCCTTGGGGGTTTTAAGAATGGTTATTTTGGGGGCTGGAGAGATGGCTCAGTGGTTAAGAACATTGCCTGTTCTTCCAAAGGTNCACACAGACAGAATATTGTATACATAATAAATAAATAAATAAACAAATAAATAAGAAAAAAAGAATGGTTGTTTTGGTGATATTTGAAAGAAACAAGCATGAACTGTATGTAGATGACCCTTTCGGTTCTCACTTGAGGGTTTTCCTGTTAGGCTTTGTGTGCTGTTTTCTGAACTCTGCGCGGCTGGCATTTATGGTGAAGGGCCAGAGTCCTCTGCTCAGCTCTGAAGAAAGCCAAGAGTCTTCTATGGCTTCCAGTATTGCTGGGAACAACAAACAATAGTGACCGAACCTTCATAGTACTGAGCAACCGTGTAAGGAGAATATAGAGAAGTGGGGTAAACAGTATGGATGTCAATGTAAAGTCTTTACAATATTACATCGTACATTTTGGCAGAGCTCGTTTTAGATATTAATGTAAATGCAGTGGTAAGAAGTAATACATTTGCTCAGTTTTCCAACTACCTAACATTCTAGAAACCTTAGAGTAGCCAGGCGGTGATGGCAAACACCTTTAATCCCAGCATTTTGCTGGCAGAGGCAGGTTTTATCTCTATGAGTTTGAGGACAGCCTGGTCTACAAATCGAATTCTAAGACAGAGCTACACAGAGAAACCCTGTCTCAAACAAACAAAGAAGAAAGAAAATCCTCTGGTAATTAGGACAAATAGAAATGTGGGTTTGGGTCTGAAGGTGAAAGCAGGTAGGTATATTATAGCAGTCGGCGTCTTTGGCATGTAGGCCAGGCTGTGGGCAGGAGGGAGAGTAGTCCTGGCACTTGCTCTGTCCTGGGGAGAAATGAGTACACCTCTGTGTGAATTTCCTGGGATAACCATATGTTGTCATACTGGTGGAGATGGAGGGCAGTGCTGAAAGTGTTAGAGCTTTGCTTGTCACAGTTGTGAAGGCAAAAAAAAGGCCAAAGTCAAGGTATGGTCTGTTGTTTCTGTGAAGGCTCACGGAGGAACTTGTTTGCCTATTACGGCTCCTAGTGACTACCAGCGTTCCATGATATTAACTGGCTTGGGGCTGCCCCCCTCCATCCTCTCTCTATTTTCTTGTGGCTTTTTCTCCCTCCTGCCTCTGTCCAAATTTTCTATAAAAACACCAATCTTGTTGACTTTAGGGCCCACCCTGTTACAGTTGTGACCTCAAGTTAACTTGGTTATGAAGACTCTGTTTCCAAATAAAGTCATATTTTGGGGGAACACTTCATCACAGTACCACACCTTCCAAAAACCCAGCTATTTAGTCATGTATAAAACATAGCAGTGATAGAGTCACTGTCAAAGAGTCAGTATGAAGAGTACATAGTGACAAGGAGTATCTGGTTGTCAGACGTCACCACAGAGAGCTGGGCTCACCAATGACCTTTAGCAGTCTCCTGTTCCCTGACTATCCCATAGTTCCTGCATCACAGGTGGGGACCACAGAAACGTCCCACCCAGCACTCTGTAATCATTTGTCAGAGCTGTCCCTTATGATGATTGTGGACATGCCAGTTGCTCTCTCAGCGGACCAACCTTGGATCTGACCAGGAAATTTACAGTGTTTTGACCAGGGGATTTTCATAGCCATAATATTACAGTAGAAACTAAATCATACCTGTTGACAAGCAGCTACATTGAGAGAAACCTATAATACGGTGTGGTACCTCCATCATTTAGGTTTTGCTAGAGTGTTAGTGTGCTGGACTAAATTGCTATTTTTATTTCTGCCTTTAGCTAAGCCATTCACACAGCTTGTGAAGGACATGCAGCTTCATCGGGAAGATTTTGAGATCATCAAAGTGATCGGAAGAGGGGCTTTTGGTGAGGTAAGAGACTCCTTCTGCACGGCCCAGGCTCTGCTGGCTCCATACTTCTTGGGCACCTGTCTGCTGGCATCATCTGCAGAGCTCTGGGTGGTAAACTCTGATAAACAGAAGTAAGAAAACAAAATTTACTATTGGTGAATTACCCTGCATATTTTGGGGCTTCAAAAACTAGCTTCTTGGAGATACTATAAATAAGTTTTCAATTTGTTGATTGAAATTTTTTTGGGGGGGGAGTTCTTTCTCCTTTTTGTTTCCTTGCTTTTTGTGTGTGGTTGGGGGCTGGGGTATCAAGATCTTATATAGCCCAGACTGGCCTTGAACTCACTATGTAACTGAACTTTTGATCCTTCTGTTTTTGCCTCCCAAATGCTGGGATTCCTGGCTCTTGACATTTTCCGAAAACTGCAGGAGGGAGTAAGTCAGGTTTACTCTGTGGCATCAGCACCAGTGCTGTCCTGTCTGTCTGACCAGGGCAGGTTTTTCTGCTCCTCTAGGGCCATGCAGTCCATGCACTGTAGTGAGGTTTGACCTGAGGCCCCAGCTTGCTCTGGAAGTACATGTTAATTCCTGAGGAAGAGTCAAACAATAGAAAGGCTGTGCATCCCACTGTGTGGGCTTTGTGCTCTGCCTGACAAGAGAACCCACAGGCATTACCCACTGGGTACTAGTGTAAAGTACTGCCAGGAAAGTCATGTAGTGCAAGGGATGCATTTTCTCATTAAAAAAAAAAAACAAACAATGGAAGAAAGTAATTTAAAGAGTAGCTGCTTCTCTCTGGGGTCCCATCTGACTACAGAGTTTGGGGTATATCTCTTCTGCAGAAGTCACTTTGTGACACCCCACTTTATTGCAGAACTGTGATGGACTCTGTGAATATTGTTCTTGCACCCTGTTCTCCTCCCTCTGTGTTCCCATATCTTCTTTCCAGGCCCATTTCTCTCGGCCCTTTCCCCATTGGGGAGAGAACTATCCAGTCCCCAGTGACTTTTCAACAACTCCAGGTAGATCTTAGTCCTGCCCTGGATAATTACATACAAAGCGCACGGATCTAAGAACACGATTGTGTCCAACAGAGACAGGCCTGTTGCTCTGGAGCTAGCACCGAGTCGACAGAGTATCTCCATCCTGAAAGTCCCCTCCTGTCTCTAACAGTACCTCACCCACACCCAGACAGTGATTCTTCCATTTTCACAAGGAGGGAACTTTTTATTTGAAGGAGCCACAGGTAAAACTTGAGTTCCACATGAAGCCAGAACTCTTTAAGTGGTCAGTAGCTTACTTGATGGTATAAGTGTGGGTTTGTTGTAGAGTGAGAAGCAGAGAAAGTCTGGCAGAGTCAGCCAGCTTCCACCCAGCTCACTGTTTGCCTGCAGTGGTGAGGAACACATCAGGGCCGGCCGCAGTGCAACCATGGCATCCCTGCCCATGGGAGAAAACATCAGGTGGGAACAGGACTAATAGGTGAAATGAAAAAAGAAGGAAAATTCCTTTGCCAAAATAGTTATAATGTGTGCCCTTGGAGGTGGGGGAGTGTTGGGAACATTGTTGCAAAACTCAGGGTTTTAATGAGTTTCAGAGATGGCACTTACCAGCACAGGCTCCTCCAGGTTAAGAGAACCAAATCTCCTTCCAGGCTGGTCCCTGCCCTCCTGTGTCTTCTCCCCTTTCTCTCTTTCTCTTTATGATACTGGGCTCAACCGACGGCCTCTTGAAGGCCTTACACCTTTTTCTTCTTTTTTATTTTTGGTGTTTGGGGCAGGGTGTCACTATGAAGCCCTTGCTCTCTTGGAACTCTATGTAGACCAGCCTGGCCTCGAACTCACAGAGATCCACCTGCCTCTGTCTGCATGCTGGTATTTGACATATACCACTATGTCTGGCTATCTTTTTTTTTTTGTTTCAAAGTTTTATTACTTTGGTTTTGTGTGTATAAGGCTATACGAATTTATGTGCATGCAGGTACCCATGGGGCCAGACAGTGTCAGATCTCTTCAAACTGGAGTTAGAATTTGGGCTACCTGGTATGGGTGCTGGGAACTGAACCAGGGTCCTCTGCAAGAGCAGTTCTTAACTGCTAAGCCTTCTTTTCAGCCTCTTGGCTTTGCAACTTTTACCATCCCCATTCCTCATAAGGTGTAGTAGCTCATACCTATAGTGCAGCAGTTGGGAGACTAAGACAGGAGGATTCTCATGAGTTTGAGTCCATCCTATCTCAAAAAACAATAAATACAATTTTAAATTTTAAAAAAAATCCTCTTTGTGTACTCTTGGTTGCCTTTTGGTGGTCCTGACTGTCCTCCCAGGTCCCTGTGGCCTGCTTGGCACCCAGCTCTCTTTGCTTTGTAACCCAGTCAATCTGCTCATTTTCCTGTGGTCATACACTCTTAGGTTTACCCTGCCATAAACTAAACCTTTGGCCTCTGGCTGAGGTTCCTGCAGCCAGAAGTGTGCCAGTCTTTGTACCTGTCTCTGAAAGCACTGAGCAAGTCACAGAAGGTGTGGACAATTGCCAGCCACTGTTGGGAGAAATGTTCTTCCCATCTGATCGGTTTGAGTTGTATATTTATGAACATGTGATGTGTATGTTTAATGACACAGGGAGGTGTCCTTACTGAGTCTTTTCGGTGTGTTCTTGTCAACTCAGAGTTCTTGGCCTGTCCCTGTCACTTGTGATCACAGTCCTCAGCTCCTCTCTTCAGCTTCTCATAAAGTACATTCTGATTGAGGCTTTTACCTGCTGCCAGTCTGCTCTGCAGCACCGCCTGAGACCCTGTCCTCAGGCGAGATCAGGCACCCAGGTGTCCTAGTCAGGGTCACTATTACTGTGATGAAACACCAAGAGCAAAGCAAACTGGAGAGGAAAAGGTTTGTTTGACTTATACTTCTGCATCATAGTCCATCATTGACTGGTCAGGACAGGAACTCAAACAGGACAGGAACCTGGAAACAGGAACTGATGCAGAGGCCATGGAGGGATGATGCTTACTGGCTTGCTCCACTTAACTTGCTCAGCTTGCCCTTACAGAACCCAGGACCACCACAATAGGCTGAGCCTTCCCATATCAATCACTAATTAAGGAACTGCCCCACAGGTTTGTCTACAGCCAGAGCATGTGGAGGCATTTTTTCTTTTCTTATTTTAAAGCAGTCTTTACTCATTTTCCATACCGATCCGAGTTCCTCCTCCTGTTCCCCCATCTTCCCCCCACTCCATCCCCCACCCACTCCTCAGAGAGGGTAAAGCTTCCCTTGGGGAATCAACAAAATCTGACACATCCCTGTGAAGTGGAGGCATTTTCTTAGTTGAGGCTCCCTCCTCTTAGATGACTTGTGTCGAGCTGATGTAAAACTGTCCAGCAGTTTGGGGTGCAGGTGGCTCTCTGGGTAACTATGATAGTGGGGTCAGGGCATGCTTCCCTGCTGCCCCATTTGTCTCAGGAGCAGCCTTGAATAGGGGACCGGTGACAGGAACACAAACCCCTACCCAGAAGCAGGCTTGGGAGGTGTGTCTGAGGGACTATGGAGCCAACCGCTGACTTGGCCCTGGGCAGCCCTTGGATCTCATAGAAACCTTCCACTGGTGTGGCGCCTGTTGTCCAGGAAAGATGAGAGTTGAAGTTCTGAGCTGGAGCTGAGGTGGGGCTTGACGTGACTCTTGAGTCCAACCATTCTACTTTGCTGTTGTCACATTAAAAATCAGATGAGCCAAATGGGCCTTGGTGGTGCACGCCTTTAACCCCAGCACTCGGGAGGCAGAGGCAGGCAGAGCTCTGTGAGTTCGAGGCCAGCCTGGTCTACAAGAGCTGGTTCCAGGACAGGCTCCAAAGCTACAGAGAAGTCCTGTCTCAACCCCCCATAAATAAATAAAATAAAATAAAATCAGATGAAAATAACTTTAGAAACCATTTCATCCTAACTGTACTGCAAGCGCAGCCCTGGGTGGGGGTCCTTTTGTTAAAGGTCTCTTTGTATTATATGCTTCTGCTGCCCCACCCAGGGGTGTGTATGTGTGTGGTGTTGAAGAGAGAATTCAGGGCCTCGAAGTATGAGTCAAGTGCCTAGGCCCAGTGACTATTTCCTCAAAGGGACTGTGTTTTGCACTCACATACAGACAGTACATACAGTTAATTTAAAACGGGTTCCGCTTTGTTTTGTTTTGTTGTCTCCTTTTTTCTTCTAGCATAGGACCAGCATGAAATAACTTTATTCTCATGTTCAAAGGTCAATTTTTAATATTTCATGAAATTCCTTTGGCTGAAATGTCTAATTTCAGGCATAGTTTTAGAATGATAACTATATTTCTATGTGTGTGGGGGGGTGGTAGTAATTATACATCTTAGTGCCTGGGAGACCTGGTGTAGGCCAAAGGTTGACATCACACATCTTTCTGCCCTCTTTTTGTCGGGACTGGGGTGTGTATGTCACTGGACCTGATAGGCTGGCTCTGCCTCCCCAGTGCTGGGGTCACAGGTATGCAGCGTAGCATGGCACTCGGTTTTGCACTTGGGCCCTGAGGATTGAGCCAGATCCTTACCCCCAGGAGGATTGTTTTTATTTGTTTGTATGGTTTTTATTTATTTATTTATTTTTGTTTTGTCTTGGTTTTTTTTTTTTGGGTTTTGGTGTTTCTTTTTTTACCCCCAAGACAGGGTTTCCCTGTGTAGACCTGGCCATCTTGGAATTCACTTTATAGACAGACTGGGCTTGAACTCATAGAGATCCACCTGCCTCTTCCTCCTGATTGCTGGGATTAAAGGTATGTGCCACCACCATCTGGCATGGAGAATTGTTTTTCTTTGAAACAGTTGAATTGAAGTTTGAGCTGGAAATTTTCTGGTAGGCCAAATGAGAATTTTATGCCTTGTTTATTTTGTAAGTTGTTTTGTAGTAAAACTTAGCTAGCAGTCAAGGATTTGTTTCACATAACTTTTACTTGAATATTTTACTTCTACATATTTTTAATAGGTGTTTTTCTGTGACTAACATGCTCTCCCATACATCTTATTGACTGTTTTGTCTGTTCCCAGCAGTAGTTTGCGTGGGACTTGCATCTTGCAAGGATTGGGGTCCGGCAAGAGTTCCAGTGCTGTGGGTCTGTTCTCAGAGTTCCCATTTTTTGTGCGTCATCTGCAGAGTGTTGGCGCTTTTCTAAGCCAGCTCTGCTGCCTTGTGCAGCAGGACAGTTCCCATAGCGAAGCCAGGGTCACTTTAACTAACAGTGCCTTATAGCCGGGCCCGTTCTGGCTTTCCAGAGGGAAGAGCCTCTCTGGTGCAGCCTGTACCTGTGCACCTGGAGCTGCTGATCCCACGGAAACTCACTGCACACATTTTTTTCTGTTTGCTCAGGTTGCAGCAAGCTGGGCTGTTGGTTTCTAAGCCATAGATAAAGAGCAGGGGAAAGGCTGGCGTGAAGAACCAGCAGTGCTCTGACCCTATAGGGAGCACTACAGTGTAGGCACACGTCCTCGACTCAGATGGACTACTATAGGGAGCACTACAGTGTAGGCTCATGTCCTCGACTCAGACGGCCTACTATAGGGAGCACTACAGTGTAGGCACACATCCTTGACTCCTACGGCCTGTCTGGGCTTGGAAGAGCCATTGTCACCCAGTGAAGACGTTGAGTTGGCTGTCACAGTAATGTAGGCTTTAAAAGCTTTTGCCTGAGAGTGAGATTCCACCACTTCTTGGGCTGTCATTTCGACCCTTCTGTAGGTGGAGACTGCGTGTTCGTTCCCTGACTGCTCAGACCCCGAATAATCACACAGAAACTGTATTAATCACTCTTTGGCCAATGACTCAGGCATTTTTTTTTCTAGCTAGCTCTTACATCTTGAATTAACCCATTTCTATTAATCTGTGTATCGCCCTGAGGCTTACCAGTGCCACTTGTTACTCCTCTGGCACTTATGTGGCGTCTCCTTGACTCAGCCTACTCTCTATCTCTCTTCAGATTTTCCTCCTGGCTTTTCTCTGCTAAGCCATTGGCTGAAACAGCTTTATTCATTAACCAATGGTAATAAAACATATTCACANCCAGCCTGGTCTACAAGAGCTGGTTCCAGGACAGGCTCCAAAGCTACAGAGAAGTCCTGTCTCAACCCCCCATAAATAAATAAAATAAAATAAAATCAGATGAAAATAACTTTAGAAACCATTTCATCCTAACTGTACTGCAAGCGCAGCCCTGGGTGGGGGTCCTTTTGTTAAAGGTCTCTTTGTATTATATGCTTCTGCTGCCCCACCCAGGGGTGTGTATGTGTGTGGTGTTGAAGAGAGAATTCAGGGCCTCGAAGTATGAGTCAAGTGCCTAGGCCCAGTGACTATTTCCTCAAAGGGACTGTGTTTTGCACTCACATACAGACAGTACATACAGTTAATTTAAAACGGGTTCCGCTTTGTTTTGTTTTGTTGTCTCCTTTTTTCTTCTAGCATAGGACCAGCATGAAATAACTTTATTCTCATGTTCAAAGGTCAATTTTTAATATTTCATGAAATTCCTTTGGCTGAAATGTCTAATTTCAGGCATAGTTTTAGAATGATAACTATATTTCTATGTGTGTGGGGGGGTGGTAGTAATTATACATCTTAGTGCCTGGGAGACCTGGTGTAGGCCAAAGGTTGACATCACACATCTTTCTGCCCTCTTTTTGTCGGGACTGGGGTGTGTATGTCACTGGACCTGATAGGCTGGCTCTGCCTCCCCAGTGCTGGGGTCACAGGTATGCAGCGTAGCATGGCACTCGGTTTTGCACTTGGGCCCTGAGGATTGAGCCAGATCCTTACCCCCAGGAGGATTGTTTTTATTTGTTTGTATGGTTTTTATTTATTTATTTATTTTTGTTTTGTCTTGGTTTTTTTTTTTTGGGTTTTGGTGTTTCTTTTTTTACCCCCAAGACAGGGTTTCCCTGTGTAGACCTGGCCATCTTGGAATTCACTTTATAGACAGACTGGGCTTGAACTCATAGAGATCCACCTGCCTCTTCCTCCTGATTGCTGGGATTAAAGGTATGTGCCACCACCATCTGGCATGGAGAATTGTTTTTCTTTGAAACAGTTGAATTGAAGTTTGAGCTGGAAATTTTCTGGTAGGCCAAATGAGAATTTTATGCCTTGTTTATTTTGTAAGTTGTTTTGTAGTAAAACTTAGCTAGCAGTCAAGGATTTGTTTCACATAACTTTTACTTGAATATTTTACTTCTACATATTTTTAATAGGTGTTTTTCTGTGACTAACATGCTCTCCCATACATCTTATTGACTGTTTTGTCTGTTCCCAGCAGTAGTTTGCGTGGGACTTGCATCTTGCAAGGATTGGGGTCCGGCAAGAGTTCCAGTGCTGTGGGTCTGTTCTCAGAGTTCCCATTTTTTGTGCGTCATCTGCAGAGTGTTGGCGCTTTTCTAAGCCAGCTCTGCTGCCTTGTGCAGCAGGACAGTTCCCATAGCGAAGCCAGGGTCACTTTAACTAACAGTGCCTTATAGCCGGGCCCGTTCTGGCTTTCCAGAGGGAAGAGCCTCTCTGGTGCAGCCTGTACCTGTGCACCTGGAGCTGCTGATCCCACGGAAACTCACTGCACACATTTTTTTCTGTTTGCTCAGGTTGCAGCAAGCTGGGCTGTTGGTTTCTAAGCCATAGATAAAGAGCAGGGGAAAGGCTGGCGTGAAGAACCAGCAGTGCTCTGACCCTATAGGGAGCACTACAGTGTAGGCACACGTCCTCGACTCAGATGGACTACTATAGGGAGCACTACAGTGTAGGCTCATGTCCTCGACTCAGACGGCCTACTATAGGGAGCACTACAGTGTAGGCACACATCCTTGACTCCTACGGCCTGTCTGGGCTTGGAAGAGCCATTGTCACCCAGTGAAGACGTTGAGTTGGCTGTCACAGTAATGTAGGCTTTAAAAGCTTTTGCCTGAGAGTGAGATTCCACCACTTCTTGGGCTGTCATTTCGACCCTTCTGTAGGTGGAGACTGCGTGTTCGTTCCCTGACTGCTCAGACCCCGAATAATCACACAGAAACTGTATTAATCACTCTTTGGCCAATGACTCAGGCATTTTTTTTTCTAGCTAGCTCTTACATCTTGAATTAACCCATTTCTATTAATCTGTGTATCGCCCTGAGGCTTACCAGTGCCACTTGTTACTCCTCTGGCACTTATGTGGCGTCTCCTTGACTCAGCCTACTCTCTATCTCTCTTCAGATTTTCCTCCTGGCTTTTCTCTGCTAAGCCATTGGCTGAAACAGCTTTATTCATTAACCAATGGTAATAAAACATATTCACAGCATACAGAAGGGAATCCCATATCATCTTCCCACCCTCAAAGTCCACATCTGTGAAAAGTGCTCAGCATTGACCCCAGCACATGGCACATGCTTGGGACAGGTTAATTCTCACGGTTAATCTCTCTTGGGGATCGTGAGGAATGTGCTGTTTAGGAAATTGGGAAAGTAGGTGGTGCCATCTCTAAGATCCATTGTTCCATAACTGTTATGTTCAAAGAGGTACTTGGCCTTCTTGCCATAGCTCACAGCATCTTGAAGGAGATGTGGATCAGTGGACAAGTGATGCCTCCTGTAGAATGTGCAAAGCAGGGGCACATCTTGGTGCTACTAGTCATGATGGAGTTCATTCAGGATGTGACAGAGACTGGATGGTCAACACCACTCTGAAAGAGGTGGTGTTACAGGCAGGCCTGAAGGAGCTCTTGGACTCTTGTAGTTATGGATTATGCGATCTTCCACACAGCCACTACCTCTGTGAAGCAAAGATTCAGATGAGTAACTGCGGATGCTGGCAGGGATGTGGGCCTGGGCAGGAGGGAAAGGGATACAGAGTGTATAGGTTGCCCCCAAGTGCGGGAAGAAAGCTTGAGAGCTGTATGCCAGCTTAAAAAGGGCTCTGTTTGTTTCCACTGAAAACATTGCCTCAGTAGAAGACAGTGAATTCCTGTTCCCATTGCTTAGTACTGAAGTGGGTTTTTTTTTTTTTAGCTAAGCCAGGTGGTCCCATCCAAGCTACAAGGTAAAGCCAAGTTTTGTTGTTTAAAGGGCTAATCTTTCTCTATATAGAAGACTTGTCTTTTTTTGACTTATCGTTTCACAGAGTTCACAGGCAGTTAGGTTTGCCATTTAAATGTGCAAGGCTTTTGAACCATTAACTAAATTTTTGTTAAATTCAAATTTGCATTCTAGGTTGCTGTTGTCAAAATGAAGAGCACTGAACGAATTTATGCAATGAAAATTCTCAACAAATGGGAGATGCTAAAGAGAGCAGAGGTATGTGTGGGGTGTATACTAAGTAAAAACGGTGTGTGTGAGAAAGGACTGGTTGCATTGGCCTTTGCAGCCTGAGACGCTTGAGGCATCTTCCACATGCAGATGAAACCCTTTGTTGGGAGCCATGTAGTGCAGATATTTTGTGTTCCGTCGTCCAGGGTAGTAGATACGAAGGATCAAGTAAAGGGGCAGGGGTGAAAAGAACTACTTGCAATCTCGACACACTTTCCCTTGTTTCCTGAATCCCCACACCCAGACTCTGGTCTCAGCTCCGCTTTCAGCCCTCTCAGCCTTGCCCTTCCATCCCTCCTAAGTGTGAAGTTATCTTCCTCTTGGCCGTACTCCATCCAACATGCTCACTCCTCTTCCTTTCTTACTCTGCCAGACTCTCTGGGCTCCCCGCTTTGTAAATCCCACCTCTGGTCAAGCCTTGTTCTCCTTTGGTGCCCATTTCCTCTTTCTGATGTAGCTCCACACGTAAGACCATACTGTCTTTGTTGCTCAAAAGTGCATGTGGGTTGGCTGAGTTGTCACCATTTCTTTTTGTCACCTGGTAGCCCCATGACTGCCTTAGCCACCTGCATCCCCAGCCTTGGAGTGGTACACAGTGACTTCCTTCCATTCTCTCAGTGTGTTTTCTGTTCTTACGTATTTGTGTCAGTTTGCCTTCTGTTGCTGTGATAAAACACTGACCAAATCAGCTTAGGGAGGGAAGGCTTTGTTTGGCTATCATTTCAGTGGAGGGTCCTTCCCAGATGACTCCAGCTGCTGTCAAGTTGACAAAAACACAAACCAGCTCACTTTGGCAAACAAGGGAATCACTGAAGCAGTTGAGGGGGAGAAGCAGCTGGTGCTCCATAAGTGTGGGGGGTGGAAGGTGTGTGGTCTGGGCCCAGTGCTGTAGCGAAAGAGCCTTTTTAAGAGTTGCTACAACTGATTAAGTTTGATCACACAGCTTCAGTTTAACTAGCCACTCAGAAAAGGCTAAAATACTGTGTGTGTAGCGTGTGAGCACACGCGTGGCTGTTTTTTAACCATTCAGGCTAAAAGCCTTTTACTTGTGTGTCCATATCCACCAGGAGTATCACCTGGTTGTGACTGTTAGTCCACAGATTGAATAAACAGTATTTCAGATCAGGAAGTGGGCTTGTCCCCATTTTGCCAGCCATGCGCTCAGAAGAAGGTATGCATTTGGGCACCCTGTGTATTGCACATCTATGGCATGTGAAGAGGCTGTTGGTAGATGCTGTGAGGATGTGGTGTAG
>LOEQ01000264.1:677517-700154 GCA_001685075.1 Bramus lutescens | reverse complement strand
ACGGACAAGTGGCCATGTATGTTCAGCATATGTATGGAGATTGGGGAATTAATTCTCCCCTTCTACTCTTATGTGGGTTCCAGGATAGAACTCAGATCACCAGGCTTCACCCCCAAGCCCTGTTTTGGTTCATAACATTTAGATTTTGTCTCTGTGACAAAACTTTGCCAGCTTCATAATACAGACAGAAATATCTTTGTCACGGGCCTCTCAGGAAATTAATTAGGTTATATTTTATTTATTTATTTAATGTGCATTGGTGTTTTGCCTGCATGCATGTCTGTGTGAGGGTGCCAGATCCCCTGGAACTGAGCTACAGATACTTGTGAGCTGCCATTTGGCAACTGGGCATTGAACCCAGGTGCTCTGAAAAACCAGCCAGTGCTCTTCAACTGCCAACCCATCTCTCCAGGCAGTGCTCTTTAACTGCTGACCCATCTCTCCAGCCCCAATTAGGTTCTATTTTAAATAGCTTATTTTTTCCCTTTTTTCTCCTATTAAGAAAACTCCTTTTATTTTTTAAATTTTGTTTTTTTTTTAATCAATGTGAACATGTATATTCCTGCTTATCTGTATGTGTGACGCGTGTATGTGCTCATGGAGGTCAGAAGAAGGCATCAGATGCCCAGGTTCTGGAGTTAGAGGTGACTGAGCTGCTTAATGTGAATGCTAGGAACCATGCCTGAGACATCTCTCCAGCCCTTCCTCATTTCTTAATTGACCACACAGAGGTTCTGCTTTGTCATTTGACCTCTAGGAGTAAAAATGTATAATTCAAAAACTTTTATTCTTCTCAAACCAACTCAATTCACATTGTATATAGATGACCCACCTAAAACATAACACAGTAAGAGTTAATGCTGTCCAGTCTCAGATAGGTGTGCTATGCTGTATTTGGCAGTGTCAGAAGTGAGTCTCTGGGGTGCACAAATGGCACTGGTGAACTCAACAGCAGAGCTCAAGCACAGACCACAATTGGGTTCCTTTCTTTTGTTGCTATGGCTGTGGGTCATGACCTTTGGGGGTCAAATGACTTTTCTCAGGGGTCCCATATCAGATATCCTGCATATCAGGTATTATGATTCTTAATAGTAGAAAAATTACAGTTTTGATGTAGCAATGAAATAATTTTATGGTTGGGGTCACCACAACATGAGGAACTGTATTAAAGGGTCGCAGTGTTAGGAAGGTTGAGAACCACTGCTCTGTGGGCTGACCCCTTCTTCACAGCTGGACTTCTGCAAACTTCACAGCCTCTACCTGGTGCTCAAGGAAACAGTGACAAAACTAGGACCCAGAAGCACTCAGGCCCATGTATGCAGCCCCTTCCTGAGATGTCAGCTTCTAGGGACCTGAAACCAGAGACAGTGAGAGCTGCACAGAACAGTGTGTATGCCCAGAGAAAACAGGACGTGTTTCACAGGCATGTTGATGCAGATCAGCTGCAAGTTAATAAGTGGGCATCCAAAGGGCAAAAGGAGCCTCGAAAAACTCAAATGAGGGGGACAGAAAGCAGGGTAGAAGATAAAGCAGAAGAAACTCTCAGAAGGTGCTAGTGTCCTCTTGGACAGCTACCTGGTGCAACCCGGTGATGGAAGCCTTCCTGGGTGCACTGAACACCCATACAGCTGTGGGACTGGGATTGTCTTGATGATTGCTCATGGGTAGGAAAGGCTTTCAGAATATGGGGGGGGTTGTCAAAATGTTTTTTTTCTTTTTCCCTGCTGGTGAACAGGAACAGGAATTTAGTTTTAGATGGGTAGATAACACCACACAGCTAAGGAAAAGAGACAGCACAGCACTGACTAACTGGTCTTCTGTAGCAAGAGCCTGAGGCCCCAGGATTAGTGGTGGCATTCATGTCAGCAGGTCCTGTATCTAACTTGTGATACTTGGTCTTAGCCAAGACATCCCTTAAGACATTGCCATAATTATTTGGTTACATTTGTGTGTGTTGGTATGAATGTAGGCACATGCATGTAAGGAGGTTAGAGGACAAACTGCAAGAGTCCCAGATGTCAAACTTAGGTTCTCTGGCTTGATGGCCATTACGTTTACCCATGGAGCATCTCTCTGGGTCCTGGGTTTTTAATTAGTTAATTTGAGTGGCCTTTTGTGGCAAGAGACTACTATATTAAAGGAGCCTTGGAAATATAAATTAGCTTTGCCTGTTTTTAATTATATATACTGAACCATACTATATATATAAGTTGTTTGTTTTTGAGGTGATGTCTTGCCAACAAGATAGCCTGGAACTTGATCCTTTTGCTACAGCCTCTCTAACCCTGAACTTGCAAGCATGTGGAATGTTCTTGGGTTCTAGTTCAGATGGAAACCATGTTTTATTACCTGGTTTCCTTATGTCTGTTGGGTTCCTCTGCGGGCTCCCACCTCAGTCAGTCTCCAGCTCCTCAGTCTGACTCTGGTGTGTTGTCTAGGTTCCTTCCCTCAGTGCTTCCATTAGGTTTGATTTCCCTTAAGCGTCTTGTAAATTAGTCTTCATTTGAGGTTACAGTTTATCTTTTTCTCCTGTTTCTTCCTTTAATTAAATCCTCATTTCTTCCTGGTTTTGTTTTTTTCTAGTGTTTTTCCACTATGGCATTTTGGGTCCCCCACTGTTCCTTTTTTATGGCATGTCTTCCCTATCTTTCCTTCTTTTTCTAGTCTCCCATTGCAGCCCAGGCTGACCTCCAGCTTTGCCTTTGTGAGTGTGCCACACCTGACCTTTCTTTTCCCTTTCACGTCTGTGTGAGGGTGTTTATTGCAGGTTCAAGTGCTGTTCTGGTTTTCTCCTGTTTCTGACTTGTGGTTTTGTGGCAGAATCCCTGTTGCCCTGCAGGGCCCCACACATGCTCCTGCAGTTGATGCTGGACATGTTTTTTGTCTGTTGTGTGTGGTGCTGCTGCAAACAGACTTGAGCGTTGCTTTGGTGGACGTGTTCTCTTGCTTTCAGAGTAGTCTGTAATGACTTTATTGTCAGGGCTGTGAATATGCTTCAGCCCAGCATTTGGGCATAGGCAGTTGACAGTGTGGGCTTTGAGTGTCTTGCCTTGGCTATATGACTATGCCATTTGCTGTGGTAGCTGACTGTATACAGGCTACTCAGCTTCAGTGTGCAGAGCAGCTTGTTAGCCTGCAAACAGTTGTGCCCACCTCTTCCCTGACTCCATTACTTCTTCTGATATGGATCCCTCCTGGTAGCTACTGCTCATCTCCCTCCATGCTGCTTGTCCCTTAGTGTCCATTTCTATTTCTCCAAGCACTCTCCACAGACCACAGTATGTGCCACCATCTGAGGCAAGATTGCAAAGTCGCTATTTTTGGATGCCTTTTCTTTTTAAGAGAGAGAGAGAGAGAGAGAGAGAGAGAGAGAGAGCGCACATGAGAGCACACACAGAGGCTAGAAGAAGGTATCAAATCCCTCAGAGCTGGTTTTACAGGCATTTGGGGAACCCCTGGCTATTATGTGGTTGCTGGGATCCAAAGGTTGCGTAGCAAGCCCCATTAACTACTGAACCATCTCCCTAACTCTTAGATGTTATTTTCTGGCCCTGTGCTGATGGAGCCCCCTCAGGAAGGCAGTGGATACTCGGGAACCTTAGTAGGTGCAGGTGACAGAAGTTGTAGTGCTGCTGGGGGGAGGGGTTGGCTTCTGTGACAACTCTGCTGGTGCTGCTCTTGGGGTGACCACGGTTCCTTGTGAGCCCGCTGGGACAGTTAACTTACTCTGCTTATTTCACCAACAGAGACATTAAGCCTGACAATGTCCTTTTGGATGTGAATGGTCATATCCGCCTGGCTGACTTTGGATCGTGTTTGAAGATGAATGATGATGGAACTGTAGGTATTTTTGTTGAAGATTGCCATTTGCTTTTGAGTTTGACTTGTAGATAAAGGGGACTAAGTGTTCAGTTTGACATAAAATTAGGAAAATCCAGTTTTTGAATGTAAATTAAGAAAATTAATCTGTTTAGAAAACAATTGAAATTTGATGAATTTTTAAAGTTTGAAAATCACATGTGTGTGTGTGCATGCTGTGTGCAGATTTGTATGCATGAGTGTACAAGTGTGCATGCACATGTATGCATGTGGAGGCCAGAGGCCAGTCTGGGGTTGCATTCCTCAGAAGCTGCCCACCTTTCCTTTTGGAGGCAGAGTCCCTCACTGACCTGGAACTCGCTCTGTTGATTGGCCAGTGGTCCTGGGGCCCGCCTGTCCTCCCTCCCCAGCACTGGGTTTATAATGGTGTGTCATCGTGCTACCCCACCCCCCCGCCAGCTTCCTTTAACAGTGTGGGTTATGACGACAGAGCACGAGATTCTCATCTTGTAAGGGATCTTGAGGAAGTCCAGTTTATTGTCTAGACTCTTCCAGCCCTTCTTTTCTGTTTTTGCGATGAGATATGGGTGCCATTGGGGATTTGTCAGGTTCCTCAGAGCCCTGGGTGACTATAAGCATGCTACACTGCAGCGAGTGAGAACAGCCCTTCCCTCCTTTGGAAAAGCCCTATCCGTCTTGGGGGGCCAGCTCCAGGTAGATTTCTGCAAGCTGAGCTTTCTCTTGTAGTTATCGCAGGCCTAAAAACCGGGTTCCTTAGTGCAGAGTGCTGTGAGCCCCAGATGTGGGACAGGAGAGTGCCTGGTTCACGTGGTACCTCAGGTCAAATCAACACTGCAGCTAGGTGGCCTGTGAATAGTTGGTGTGTCTTACCTCACTGGCCAGCTCCCCACTCTCTATTACTCCACTATGTGTCATTGCATTCTTTCCTATGACTACAGCAGCCCTTGCAGTCCCATACAGGAGGTTCTGATCCTTTAAATCCTACACTTATGTGTGATGCCAGCTACTCTATAAGGAGTCCCAGACAGTTCCTACCATGCTGCACAGACCACGGGGCTCCAGCTCACCGTACTGCACAGGCCACGGGGCTCCAGCTCACTGTACTGCACAGGCCATGGGGCTCCAGCTGACTGTACTGCCCAGGCCACAGGGCTCCAGCTCACCGTGCTGAACAGGCATGGAACTGTTTGCACTCTCCTCCACTGCCCTGTGCTTTTTTTTTAAATTTCGACCTCCATGTTAACTTGTTGGTATGTTGGTGCTGTGGTCAAATCTATTCTGGTAATGAGAGCACATTGTCATCTACCACAGTGGACATTTACTCACCCTTACCACCCTTACTGCTTACGGCCACTGCAGGCTCCTGTGCTGAAAAGTGCCAGGCAGACCCCTGCTGTCTGTCCACTGAGTAGCACCTCTTACACTGCTTACCCCTGAGACCCTCTTTCCAAAGGGGATCTTAGAGAGTCTGGTCTCTTCTTAGATGGGCCTATAACCACTGCCCCATTCCTGCCCTGCTTTTGTCCCATCTGTGAATCTAATCCTCTTTTGCTTTTCTGTGATGGTTGGCTCTCCCTGATACATCACTGCTTGAGTGCCTCTGCTCCAGGCGTGTGCCTGCTGATGTGGACCGTGGGAAACTGATCTCTTTGTGGATAGTTACCACCCTCAGGCCCCTGAGCAGAGACTCTCTTGGGAACCCAGTTGGTGCTGGGCCAACTTGCCTGTTTTCCCTCTGAGTACTGAGGGAGGGCTATGCTAGGAAGCCATAGCCCCTGGGGGCTGGTTAGAAGCCAGCGTATGCTTTTCCTTAGGCTTTGTGTTGAACAGAAAAGTCAAGGGCTGGCCTGGACACAGAGCCCTTAGATTACCCTGGGAGCATGGGCAGCAGGTGTATGGTTGCTGCCTCTGGGGACTTTAATTTCACGGTTGCTCTGTTTTCTGCAGCTGCAGGATTCTAAGGGAAGCAGATAGAGATAATGCAGTTGTTAGTGATGCTGTCGGGCTTCCCTTTATCACCCCTTCTTCTTCCAAGGTTCAGTCTTCAGTGGCTGTGGGTACACCTGACTACATCTCACCAGAGATCCTGCAGGCCATGGAGGATGGCATGGGCAAATATGGACCTGAGTGTGACTGGTGGTCACTGGGCGTCTGCATGTATGAGATGCTGTATGGAGAAACGCCATTTTATGCAGAGTCACTGGTGGAGACCTATGGCAAGATCATGAACCATGAGGTGAGATACTGTAGGCTGTTGTGCCCGCACGGGCTGGCAGGGTGGGCGGCAGTGGAACCATGAGGTGAGATACTGTAGGTTGTTGTGCCCGCATGGGCTGGCGGGGAGGTGGAGAATAATGGTGTTCATGCCAGATGGGGTGGAGGGACAGGAGAGGAGGGCAGAGGTTTGTAATGTCATCAACATAAAATGGTGACATTGCCACATGTGGGACGGAAAGGAGGAGATACTGTGTACTTAATGGAGCCTGTGTTTACTGACCTCAGACTCCCTGGAGGAGAAGCAGGCTTGTGTAGAACAGTCCATGGATTCATTTAGAGCCTAGAGTGGTGTTGGGAGGTCCTTGTAGACACTTCAGCTCTAGATGCCACCTGGGACACAGTCATGAGTGAGCTCACCTCGTTCCTTCCCCATCCCAGTATGTTCCTTTTTTCCCTTTTCAGGGTTTTTATTTTTCACTTTGATGTTGTGTCCTTGCTCTCTCCATCTCCACCTCAGCCCCACAGCACACACTTGACTGAACACAGGGCTTCACATGTGCACCTACCACAGAACTGCACACCCAGCCCTGGAGATCCATGGGCAGGATTCCTTTTTCCTGTCTGCTGAAACACAAACACAACCTGGCATGTATGTGTGTATGTGCCTACACATCCCAGAAAACTGAGTTGTATGTAGTTGACCAGTTTCCCATTAATTGCTCATGTTGGGACAAGATTAACATGAAAATTGCTTTATATTTCACTCCAAATCAAAGTAAAAACTGTACTTAGAATATTTTTTTAGCATAGGGGGCAACTCCATCAGTAAAGTGTTTGCTGTGTGGTTGTGCACACCTGATTTGAAGCCCCAGAACCCAAGTAAAAGGCGTGGTAGTGCACAGCTGTATCCCCATGGAGAGTCAGGTGTGGAGGTGCACAGCTGTATCCCCATGGAGAGTCAGGTGTGGAGGTGCACAGCTGTCGCCCCATGGAGGAACAGGCAGATCCTGGAGCCAGCTGGTCCAGACAAATCAGTGAGGTCTAAGTTTTATATGAGAGACTGTCTCCAAAAAAATAAATAAATAAATAAAGGTGGAAGGTAATTAAGGAATACCTCAGTATGGACCTTTGGTGCACACAACAAGCACACAAAGTAGAGGTAGATTCTTAACTCATAAATAAGTGCTTCCTAGAAAGACTTCACACAGTGCATACTCACCTCGAGTAGATGGCAGCTCAGCTCTCAGCCCTGCAGCGTGCGGTACGTTGTGTGAATGGGCTTCTGTTCGTGTGTTTCAGTATTTATTTCTGTACCACACAGGTACATGGTTCTCATTGTTGGGGTCTGTTCTGTCCTTTTTAAACAAACCCCTTCCATAGGAATTCAGCTGAACACTTGTTCTCTTGGTCAGGGTGCAAATGTGAGGTGTTAGAAGTTTTAATCTGTTCTTTGTCCCCGACAATTAAGGAGTGTGTGGTTTGTAGTTTTCCTGCAGTGTGAAGTGTGGATTCTTGAGGCTGTTTTCTTTTAAGATGCAGTGTTGGCCCAGCACTGAGAGGGCTGTGCCGCATGTCTACAGCACATTTGTCTGCGTTCTCTGCTGTTTGGAGAAGAAGAAATATAATCTGTCATTGTCATTTGTGGGTAGGAGTTAACAAGCCAGCTATGATAAGTTAGTTTATCTTAATTTTCTTCTCATGCGTGTGGGTGCTTGTGCCACAGTGCACATTAAAGCCAGGAGACAACTTTGTGGAGTTCTCTCCACCATTAACATGGGTTCTAGAGATCAAACTCCATTTGCCAGGCTGCAAGGCAAGTGAGTGCCTTTTACCCATTGAGCCATCTCACAGGCCCAAAGGGAATGATTTACTTGTTTGCCTTTGTGGAATTAAAATTCCCTAGCTTTGGATTACATTTGGTTAATTGTAAAGTAAGGATTATTTCCTGTACTGTCTACACATCTGAGGTTTCCCTAATTATGTCCTCTGGCCATCCCTTCCTCCCCAGGAGCGATTTCAGTTCCCATCCCATGTCACTGATGTCTCTGAAGAAGCAAAGGACCTTATTCAGAGACTGATATGCAGCAGAGAACGCCGGCTCGGGCAGAATGGAATAGAGGACTTCAAAAAACATGCATTCTTTGAAGGCCTAAATTGGGAAAATATACGAAACCTAGAAGCTCCGTACATCCCTGATGTGAGCAGTCCTTCTGACACATCCAACTTCGACGTGGATGATGACATGCTGAGAAACACTGTGAGTTTCCTGGCCTCCTCCCTGGGCTGCCTCCCGGTGGGTCTTTCTTTGGTCTTTGCAGGCATCTGTATACATGAGGCATAAACACAGACACACGCACAAAGTAAAAATTAAAGTAACTGAAGCATACACCTTCAATCCCAGCACTCTCTGGTGATAGAGGCAAGTAGGTTTCTCTGAGTTCGAGGCCAGCAAGTCTACATAGTGAGTTCCAGGCCTGCCAGATGTGCACAGTAATAACTGTCTCAAATCAAAAGTGTCTTTTAATTTGGCAATTTTAAAGTTTTCAGCTTGGTCCTTAGTGTTGGTTTTAAAAGATGAGGGATTACTCTTTTGACAAAAATTTGCTCTTGTTATGGCACACATCTGAAATCTTTTGCTTTTGTTTTTCCATGTTTTGTACCTTTTTATTTAGTGTTGATTCATTATTGTGTGACAGGTTCATTGTTGCCATGACTACTTCATGTATATAAAGGCTTCAGATGCACAGGAAGCCTGGCTTGTAGGCCTCTCCCTGTGAGCCATCTTACCAGCCCACATTAATGCTGTTTTTCATAGCTGGTGCTCAGAGTAGTGACCACAGCAATAAGATCTTTACACTCTTTTTGGTGGCATGTGTTGCTTATGTGAAGGGAGATTTGTTTAATTTGTGTTATATGTGTTCTGATGCAGGAAATATTACCTCCCAGCTCTCACACAGGCTTCTCTGGATTGCATTTGCCATTCATCGGCTTTACATTCACAACAGAAAGGTATGGCTGGGTCGAGCTCCCGTCACTCTTCACTAGGGGTGGGCACAGCTTGAGAGTGGGCTCTTGAGCTTTTGCTCATGCTATAGGGCTGGGAGGATACCGCTCAAGAGAGATGCAGAGGGTCTTTTATCCTCTGCTGATTACTGTAGGTATGCATCAACACCAGCTGGTGTTTCTGAAAAGGGAAAATTAGCAGATATACTCATGTGCCACATCAATGTTTGGTCAACACCAGACCCCATACAGAATGGTGGTCTGAAATATTCCCATTGCCTAATGATGCCAGTGTCTGCCATTTGTGGTGGTGCACTACCATTGTACATACGTATGTTCAGTGGAAATGCTTGACACTGTAACATATGACTCCACTCACAGCTGCAGAACATGCTGTTGTGTTGTGTAGTTTATGTGTTCTGTGGATAGCATCCCACCATGCCAGCAACCACTTCAGTCCCATGTGTGCCCTGCAGTTTTGATTGCGTCTCTCTGTTGTGCACATGATTTACTCTCAGGCTGTGGAAGTATACTTTAGGTGTTGGAACAAGATCACCTAACAGCACTTGCCAGAATGTGTCCCTGTCGTTAAGCTATAGATGACTGTAATATGCATCTTCTGTTCTCTGTCACACATTTGTTTTCTTCTACAACCCTTAAGTATATAAAAACTGAGACTGAAGAGATAGCTTGACAGTTAAAAGCTTGGCTGCTCCTCCAGAGGACTAGAGTTCCATTCCCAGCACCCACAGCATAACTCACAACCATCTCTAACTCCTGTCCTAGGGGTTTTGACAACCTCATCTGGTCCCCTTGGGCACTGCATGGAGGCGGTGCACAGGCATACATGCAGGCAAAACATTCATACATATGTAATAAAATGAAAAAAATGGGAAGACTACTGGGAATATAGCTCAGTAGCAGCGCTTGACTAGCATGCGTGAGGTTCCGGGTTCCATCCTGGTGTGGGGGCTGGGGAGAGAGGATGGGAAGTGACATGTAGAAGGCATTCTTAAAGGCTCACGGAAGGCACAGGCACACAGCTTGTCCCACAGATGATGGTTGGCTCCTGTGTATAGGCTGTCAGCTGGTAGATAAATTTATCCTGGTGAAAGCCAGTGGTGGTCACAGCTGTTTCTGCTCACACTCAGTCAAGAAGCCTTTAGAGCACACTGCTTGGTTTTGTCAGTACTGCAACCCCAGCTCCTAGTTCCCATAGTGGAGCTGGAACTCATTCCTCCTTTGATATGAATTTGATAGTTCCAAGAACATCCATCCATGTGTGGTCTTAGCAGTGGTACCAGATTGGTGTTTGTGTCTGTCATTTCTATCCCCAGTGAACCTGTCTGTTGGCCAAGTTGTATAGTACAGGGCGTCCTTCCTCAGTTTTAGAAACCAAAAAGAGAGGGAGGTGAGAGGACAGTGATACACACTCCTCCTGAGCAGAGCTGCAGAACTGGATACCTTCTGGGCTCACACTCCTGCAGTAGTGTGGCTGTGCTGGAAGGGCACCTCTGCTCAGGCTGGTAGGGAGTCTTGAGATTCGGCATGTGCGTTTCCTGTCTGATCCCACAGTGATTACTGGCACCTCATCACAAAAGAGTTCCAGGTGCATTCCAGCCCACAGGGTGCTCGTCACACTTGTGACTAGCCTGTCATGACACAGTGTATACAGATGGACTTAGAACTCTCTGTTTGTGGTAGGCTGTCTTCAGAAATGCTGGTTGCTTATAGTCTGTAACATAAGAGGATGTGCCCAGTGCCTACTATTGGGTTCATAATAGGAATGAGACAAGCTAAGCAGACCTGAGAACCTTGTGTAGCAATCCAAAGATTAGGCTGTTGAATAACAGAACTGTCCTTAGCTTCCATCGGAACAGAGCAAAGAGCCTACATCCATGAGTATGGTCTTGAGTCAGCCGATCCTTCACAGCTAAGCCACTTGGCCAGAGCAAGGCAATGTGCTGTTGAGTCTGCAAGGCAAAATGATAATCCCTAAATTGTTAGCATGGCACAGCTTGTAAAAAGCAGAGCCAGTGAGCCTTTCGACCACTCACCAGTGGGTTATGCCTCCCTGTAAACCTAGCTCATTAGGCAAAACGCCTTAGTTTTGCTTTTCCACTTGATTGTGAGCAGTGAGTTCCAAGTGAGCATCCGTTCCTTGTTGTGTCCTGTCCAGGCTCCCACTCCTACCTAGTCGTCTGTGGCAAGGAGGCTCTTGTCTGACTTTGGTTCCCTACACAATAAAATCTTTTCACAGGTATTTTGTTTGCCACTTTAAAAAGACTCTAAATGCTAATGAAATCATTGTCGGTTCTCAGTAGATTAGAAGGCCTATTGCTCTGTTTGCAGCTGTTTTTCTGACCGAGGCTCTCTGAAGAGCATGATGCAGTCCAACACATTAACCAAAGATGAAGACGTGCAACGTGATCTGGAGAACAGCCTGCAGGTAGAGGCTTATGAGCGAAGGATACGAAGACTGGAACAAGAGAAACTAGAGCTGAGCCGGAAGCTGCAGGGTGAGTGTCTGGAGTGGGCTGATGCGGCTAGGGTCCTCCTTGCACACATGGCTGGCCACTCAGTGCAGTGTCTCCCTTAGAGTCCACCCAGACTGTGCAGTCCCTTCATGGTTCCACACGGGCCCTGGGCAACTCCAACCGGGACAAAGAAATCAAGAGGCTAAATGAAGAAATTGAGCGTTTGAAAAATAAAATGGCAGGTAAGGGCTCTAGCTGATTGCTGCTTGATCCTTATTCTTGAGTATGAGTTTCCTATTTCCAGAATCCTTTTTCCTAAGGGGCAAAAAGTAGGGAAAAGCTCAAGTTGTGCAAGCTTATGCACAGTTGAAGCATGTTGTCTGTGTTTGAAATTGTTTTCCTACCTCGCTTGTTCCGATAATGTAGTATTCTACATAAACTCGGGTTTTTCTCTTGTACTTAATTTGCCTGCTGGCTATTGCCACAGAAGTATAGGAGTTCAACCTCCCACCTCTACTTTCTTTCTTCCGGTTTTGTTTGTTTGTTTGTTGCCTGCATGTATGCATATGTACTGTGTGCGTGCATGCCTGGTACCTGTGGAGGCCAGAAGAGGGTGTCAGATTCCTTGGAACTGTAGTTACAGGTAGTTGTAAACTGCTATGTGGTGCTAGGAACCAAAACCAAACCAAGGTTCTCTGCAAGAACAGCAACTGCTCTTAACTTCCGAGTTGTCTCTCCAGCACCATCCACAGTCTGTTTTAGACTTGGTCATCAGAAGTTCCGAGGACTCAGATCACTTGTGAACCATATCCCTTAGCCACACGTGGGCAGGCTCTTTGTCAGCCCCCATCTCTAGGTTACATCTGGAGTCAGTGCTCTCCATTTCTATCAGACCCCACCATCCTGATTAAAAATAAAAGTTTACACCGTGTCTATTATTCACTAAATAATCTTATTACCTTACACCCCGAGAAAGGGCCAGCACTCTGGGATGACAGAGGGATTGAGGCAAGTCTTTGAAGAGAGAGTCTCCAGCATAAAACATAAGCAGAATAGAAATGTTTAGGATAAACACCAGGAAGACTACAGTGTATGCATATCTGACACCATGTGTGGGGATGTAGGGCTTCTGACTGAAGACATTGTGAGGCTTACAGGATGGTGCAGTGGGTACTTGTTAGCATTCAGTCCCTGTTGGCCTCTGATCTCCACACCCTCACTGTGGCATGCACATAGGCGCATACTACACAGACATACAAATAAAATAAATAAATGGAAACTAGTGAAAAAAATTGAAAAAAAGCTTTATTTGTGAATTACCAGATAATTTCAAGTCAGTTAGTCAGCTAACATAAAGTCACTGTGCACAGAGGAACAAATTGACTTCTCTTCTGCCCAGATTCAAACAGGCTTGAGCGACAGCTTGAGGATACAGTGACACTGCGCCAGGAGCATGAGGACTCCACACACCGGCTGAAAGGCCTGGAGAAGCAGTACCGCCTAGTGCGGCAGGAGAAGGAAGAATTGCACAAGGTATCACAGACTGTCCATGTGAGGAGGACTGTCTGAGGAGGAGGCCTTGTTCCTTTCACATGCATAGCCTGAAGGAAATACACTGGCTCAGGTGCTTAGTGCCCACATCAGTAGGTCCCCACTCGGTGTGGGGCAGCCTGTTCCTGAGAGCATGTTCCACACCCCTGGCTATGAACTGACTGGCCCCGAATCACTTTTCACTTTACTGCAACACAACTCTTGGTTTTCCAGGTCTTTGTTAAGTAGATGTAAAACTTACAGAATTCTTTTCATTCAGCAATTGGTTGAAGCTTCAGAGCGATTGAAATCCCAGACCAAAGAACTCAAAGATGCCCATCAGCAGCGAAAGCGGGCCCTGCAGGAGTTTTCAGAGCTCAATGAGCGCATGGCAGAGCTCAGGTCCCAGAAGCAGAAGGTGTCCCGTCAACTCCGTGACAAAGAGGAGGAGATGGAGGTGGCCATGCAGAAGATTGACTCCATGCGGCAGGATATCCGCAAATCTGAGAAGTTCAGGAAGGAGGTACCTTTTTCTTCACTTATTTGTCCAGTGTGAGTGTGGATGTGCCTGTGCCTTCATGTGCAGGTGGAGGCCGGAGAACTGCTTGGAAGACTCAGTTTTCTCCTTCCACTGTGTGAGTGCCAGGGATTGAAGTCAAGCCTAATGTTAGGCTTGGGGACAACTGCCTTATGGTTTTTAAGAATTTGAGTAAAATACATAAAAATTCCTAATGCTAGGTACCTGGAAAAGTAAGAACTTTGGTCTTCCGATGGTGTCTCCGGACTTGGGTATCCTCCTCAGTCCCTACGTGGCATGCTGCTGCCCTGGGTAGCTGGTGTCTCACTATTTACAGTTGCTGTACTCTAAGCGCTGCTTGGTTTTAAGTTCTGTTAAATGTATTTGATGGATCGTGAGCATCGACAGCCTGGCCGTGCATGATCTAATTTCTTCACTTTCGGACTGTCAGTCCCAAATACCTATTTGATTTCTTAGTTTATTTTATAACCCAGACATAATTGCAGTGGTAGCCAATCATATTTCAAGGTAGCGAATCTCATAAGGATGAAGGATGAAACGACAAGCCGCCTGGCTGGTCCGATGTCACGTCCACTTCGACCAGCAAGAAGGACACAACACTTGGGCTCTTCTATATGCAGTTTATTCAGGAACCTTGTACAATCTTCTTCTTCTCTCTCTCCGGGAAGGGCGCTTGCAGACTGTATACTCTATGGGCTACCAATCCCAATAAGCTATGTGGCAATCTCTAATAGGCCCACATACACGGAAAGRAAGCRTGCTGATCAGCCTTAGCCAAATAAGGACTTGTTTATCACAGAGAGCACTCGCTGTTGGGCTAGCAGAAGGCAGAAACCGGCGCCATCTTTAAGGCACGGCACTACGCAACTCTCCACAGTCCGACAACCTGAGACTAGAGACGCACAGGCAAAACAAGTTTGCTTCTTAGCCAATTGTCGCCTGTCAAAGCTGGCTCATGGGTATGTGGGGTTTCTCTCTTTTTGAGGATATTTGAATTTTTTATTTAAAAACTGAATTATAAGTTTAATTTTTTTAAGACAGAGAAGAACACTTTATTAGGTGGTGTTGAAAATGTTTGGTCAAGAAGGATTAGATTTACTCTCTGATCAAATGAAACTCTACATTCAGAGCTGGAGAGATGGCTCAACAATTAAGAGCACTGGCTGCTCTTCCAGAGGCCCTGAGTTCAATTCCCAGAAACTACATGGTGGCTCACAACTGTCTGTAACTCCAGTTTCAGAGGATCTGAAAACCTCACACAGAGAAAATACAGGCAAAACACTGTTGCACATTAAATAAATATCTTAAGAAAAATTGGGCTTGGTTATGGTGACGCATGCTTTTAATCCCAGCACTTGGGAGGCAGAAGCAGGCAGATCTCTGTGAGTTCGAAGCCAGCCTGGTCTACAGAGAGAGTACCAGGACAGGCTCCAAAGTTATATAGAAAAACTCTATCTCGAAAACCCCAAAAAAAATTGAGAAAAAAAAAATCTCTACATGTTTTCCTTTTTCTTCTCTTTTTGTTTTTTTTCTCTCATATGTTACATCCTGAACAGTTTCTCCTCCCTCCACTCATCCCAGTTCCTCTCCCCCCAGATCCACTCCTCCGCCATGTCCACCTTCCATTATGCCTTCACATGTCAGGATTGTTTCCATAAATAAGGAGTTTTTCTTGAATGTAAACCTCAAATTAATCTATTTAACTAGAGTGCAGGCTTGTGTCATTACTAATGGTCATAGCTGGCCATTCCACTTAAAGTGTCCCTCAGCCTTGTGAATCTGATGAGACCCTCGCTGTATCTGATCCTCGGGGAGTGCTCCTTGGGCAGGTTCTCAATGCGGTTCATAAAAAGCAGGTCTGCCTTTTCCGTAGCTGGAAGCTCACCTTGAGGATGCGACTGCTGAAGCCTCCAAAGAACGGAAGCTGCGTGAGCACAGCGAGAGCTTCTGCAAACAGATGGAGAGCGAGCTGGAGGCCCTCAAGGTAGCTCTTCTCTCTGGTGGGCCATGGGGCATGTTGACTGGGTCAGTGCCACCCAGGGCAGTTTCAAGGAAGGAACAAGTATGGGAGGAAGTGGAGGATGTAGCCACTGCTTGTGATACTTCATTATAAAAGCCAAGTTCATTTCTTCATCACATGAAAGTTTTAGGTGTTTAGGTGTTTGTAGTCAGTATTGCAGAGTTAGCAGACACCACCTCCTTCCTATCCTGACATTCTGCATGTTGGGCATGTTCAGTTCTGGAAAGCTGTCTAAACCCGTGTCCTGTTGTTGATGTGGCAGAGGCAAGCTGCTCCTTATCTAGGCCCTGCAGATGGGGTCAGAGGGCAGAAAAATGCTAAGAGAAGAGACAGTCATGAGTGAGGGCCACTGTCTGCTCCTCAGTGTAATGTGATCTTGGATAAATGACTTCCCTCTTTAGAGCCTGGGCCTCTGTACCCTTCTTGTGGTTGTGATGGGGCTGTCCTTCAAGCCCATGTGCCCAAGGTACTTACTCCTCTCTTGTCTTTGCTACCACCTGACCCAACTCTCAGCAAACTATTTTCTAGACCGCTTACCTGTGACTAACTCTTTCTGCCTGTCCTTACCTCTCTGTAGATGTCCTACCTCTAAACCATTGAGTTTAACAGACCCGTCAGGGACTCCTCTGGACTTGGTCTTCAGCCTGAGTCAGAGCTCCTCTCCCAGCATCTTTCCACTAGCCTTGTCAGTCACAGCAGCCTTCCAGTAGGCCCAGCTCACCTTCACCCCCAGCAGGCCTGTGCCATTATCTGTCCCTGTGCTTAAGACCGTCTCCTGCCAAGGTGGCACCATGCCCATCCTATGTCTTGCCACTATTCTTCCTTACTTAATGGTTTGCTGTCACCATGAGAGCAGGGACCTCAGTGTCATACCAGTCACCAGAAGACTTGTGACAGTCAGTCAGCACTCAAAAGAGTACTGGTGGGCGAATAGGCAAACAGCACGGCACTGGGACAAAGCCTGTGCACATGCCCTGCAAGCCAGGTGCTGCCCCCACTCTACCTCCAGTGTGGGCTGCTCTGCCTGGTGCGGTCCTGACGCCAGGTCTCTGCTAGTAGTAAAGAATGAAAAGACATCACGACCCTTGAGGGACATAGATTTGATAGTTTATTTCACCTTTTTCTGAAGGTGAAGCAAGGAGGCCGGGGGCCAGGTGCCACATTAGAACACCAGCAGGAAATCTCCAAAATCAAGTCAGAGCTTGAGAAGAAAGTCCTGTTCTATGAAGAGGAGTTGGTCCGCCGAGAGGCCTCCCATGTGCTAGAAGTAAAGAATGTGAAAAAGGAGGTACATGATTCAGAAAGCCACCAGTTGGCCCTGCAGAAGGAAATCTTAATGCTGAAGGATAAACTAGAGAAGTCCAAGCGAGAACGGTGAGTTACGCTCTCAAGGCAAGAGACGGAAGGAAGCTTACTGTGCGCTGTTGGCTTGTGTTGTGAGGCAGTCTCTCCTTCACCTCTGCAGGCATAATGAGATGGAGGAGGCAGTAGGCACAGTAAAAGATAAGTATGAACGCGAAAGAGCCATGCTGTTCGATGAAAACAAGAAGCTAACAGCTGAAAATGAGAAGGTGACTGGGTCCTCGACCATCCTTTAGGGAAAGTTGATTTTTTTCTTCTTGGGTCTCTTGGAAGCTTGGTGCCTGTCTTAAATGTTTTGATATTTAGATGAAATAATACATTTGGTCTTTAAATGGGATATTTTCATTGTTGAGAAGCTGCTCATCCTTGGCTCTATCACTCTGAGACTTGGATCAGGTACAGTGAAAGCCCCACAGGGCGATGAGCGGCAGAGCTTCTGATGTCACCGTGCTGTGTGTAGTGAAGAGGCACCAGACAGACATGTGATGTGGTTACATTGTTTAATTTCAGCTTTGTTCCTTCGTGGATAAACTCACAGCCCAAAATAGACAACTGGAAGATGAGCTGCAGGATCTGGCATCTAAGAAAGAGTCCGTTGCACATTGGGAAGCCCAGATCGCAGAGATCATTCAGTGGTATGTGCCTAGCAGCGTGTGAAAAGCTGCTCATTGGCTGCACTGGAGTGCATCTCTGTGTTTTCCTGAATCCCTGCCTCTAGGACGCAGTGGTCTTTATAGTGGCCTAAGGGTGGGGAGACCCCTTAGGACTTGGGGTGAGCTGTTTATGCTCCTCATTGTGGGTGACACATGGGTGGAGAGCTTCCGTGGCCAATGTACACACAGCCAGGGAGACCCTAAGATGGGGACAGAACCAGTATCTACTCAATAGAGTAAACTGGTGCTCGGGCCACAGTGACATTGCCCTGAGGAGGGCAGCAACTGCTCATCTTCATAAGACAAACACCTGTTCCCTGTGTAGGGTCAGCGATGAGAAAGATGCGAGGGGCTACCTCCAAGCCCTTGCTTCTAAGATGACCGAAGAGCTTGAGGCTTTGAGAAGCTCTAGTTTGGGATCAAGAACTCTGGTAAGGTGCTCTCTAAAACTTGATTTCTCTCCTCCTGAAGAGCTCCCTGGTGATTTATTATAAGTGCATGGCAGCTTAGGTGCCATCAGGTGATTCCAGGGAGGAGATCTGTGTGTCTTGCAGGATACGTGGCAGCTATCAGTCCAAACTTCTCTTGAGTTCATTTCTTTCGTTGTTAACTTGACCAGGGCCCTAAGGTATGACCTCAAAGCATCAGGACAGGGTGCTGCTCAGTTGCTTTATTGATTTCACCCTCCACCCACTCACTCGGGGATCTGTTTTGAACTTGAGAGTGTAGCAGGTTCTGGGCTCTCAGGGGACCTCTGTGTTGCTGCCCTTGGTGCTTTGAGCCGTGCAGCAGGTGCTTCTCACCTCGGCACTGGGACCAGTTGCCACCTTTTTTGTTTTGTTTTTTTGAGACAGGGTTTCTCTGTGTAACAGTCCTGTCCTGGCTGTCCTGGAACTCTTTAGACCAAGCTGGCCTCGAGCTCAGATCTGGCTGCCTCTGCTTCCTGCGTGCCGGGGCTAAAGGTGTGTGCCACCCCTGCCCGCTGAGAGCACTGATGATTCTTGATTCCTCAGAAGGGCAGGAAGCAGCCTCATGTTTTGCTCTATGCTGGAGAACAGTTGGTTTTAGATTCTAGATTAAGAAACACCAGTTAGGGGGCTGGAGAGATGGCTCAGTGGTTAAGAGCACTGGCTGCTCTTCCATAGGATCTGGGTTCAATTCCCAGCAAGCACATGGCAGCTCACACCCTTCTGTAACTCCAGTTCTAGTAGACCTGATACCCACACATAGACATACATGCAGGCCAAACACCAATGCACATAAAAAGGAAAGAGAGAGACTAAATAGAATATTCAGTAAGTTTGGGGTTAGGGTGGTGACTTAGTTGGTAAATTGCAAGTATGAGAACATCAGTCTGATCCCTGTCACTCAAGTGAAAACTCAAGTGCAGTGGCAGTGGCTGGATCCTCACGGGACAGAGGGGGCCTGGATTTGCTGGCCAACACAGCTCAGACTAACCAGTGAGGGACTGAGCTCCTGATGAGCAACACCTGGAGTTAACATCTGGCCTCTGAACTTGTGCACCCATATGCATATAACAAAGAACAAATAAAGAAGCATCAATAAGCTTATTCCATTTCTCATTTTCTGTTTTATTCTAATTGTGCTGATGTTTGCATGTTTGTGGATAAGTTTATTTGTACAGGTGAAGAACAATAAGTAAATTTTTGTGCCAGCCTCATAAAAGATGGATGTATGCTGTTCTAGGTCCTTTCAGCAAAGTAGTTCAGATTCTAATCCAGAAGTCTTCCTGTTGAAGAGCCAGCTGAATGAGAATGTGTTTCCTTTTAGCTTTAAGAGAAGTGGTTTTTTGCCCATCAGTTCTTTAGAAAATCCTCCCATGTGTAATGGACTGAAGATGAGGGGTCCCAGGTTTTCTCACACAGTCCACCGTCATCCTTAGCATCTGCCTAGGGTACCGCCCCTCCCCCACGCTGGTCCCTTTGACTGAATCTTGAAAAGCAGCTTCCTTGGGTCAGTTTTCTTCTCTTGACTGTTTTGGGTGGAAAATGAAAGGCTCAACTGTGTTTTAAGTAAAAGTCCACCATATGGTGTTTTGAGAAGAAAGTCATCAAGCCAGTTTGCTTCATTCTCTGAGGCTTCATTCTAGTAGGTTTTTCCTTCATTCCTTCATTATAGTAATTTTAGCCTTTTACTGTAAGTAGGAATGAGTAATGACAATTCCCTAAGGTGAAGTAGGAAAATGTTTCAGGATACAGGAAAAAGCTAACAGTCTCCATGTGATTTATGACTGTCCAGTGGACCCACAAAGAAATTGTGCCACAAAAATTAAATTTGTTCTTTGTTTAAAAATTACCCCAGCTGTGGCACATGATCCCAGCCTCCAAGAGACATAGGTCTCTATAAGTTCAAGGCCACCCTGATGTATGAAGACAGTTCTAGGCTAGCCAAGGTTGCAAAAATCAAACACCTAAGTGGAGGCACTGGGCAATGGCTGGTACCAGATGGAAGGTAAAGGCACTGGTCACTAAGCCTGACAGTCTGAGACCAGGCCCCAGAACTCACCACATAGAAAGACAGTGCCTGCTGCTACAGTTGCCTTCTGACCTCTGTGTGCATGCCATGGCGCGTACACACGCACAATCAGAAAAGCTTTAAAGTTATTTTATTTGAATGTTTTGTCTCCATGTATGTATTTGTCCTACATGTATGTTTGACGCTTGCAGAGGTCAGTTCCCCTGGAACTGGAGTTAGAGATGGATAGTAGCCACCGGATGAGTACTGGAAACTCAGGAGCTCTGGAAGGACAACAAACAAGTGTTCTTCATTGCTGAGCCATCCCTATAGCTCAGAACGAAAAAGAGAAGGAAAAAAAGCAAAGCCAGGCATGTTGGTGCACATCTGTAATCCCCAAACTGGAGGCTGGCACAAGGGGGCTGGGACTCAAGGCCAACTGCTGGGCTATATAGTGAGACTCTCAAAATAGTTTTTTTGTTGTTTGTTGTTTTGTTGATTTTTTGAGACAGAATCTCTCTATGTAACAGTGACTGGCCTAAAACTCACTCTGTAGACCAGACTGACAAACTCATAGAGATTCACCTGCCTCTGCCTCCCAAACTCCTGGATTAAGGGTGTACACCCCTCATACTCCCCCAAACTCCCACCCCCAGCTTGGGTTTATTTTTAAAGGACTCTTAGGAAGGGCTGGAGATATGGTAGTTACCAGGCACATGAATCTCCCATGGGACCTGCTCTTCAGCACCCATGCCTGGAAGCTCACAGCACCTCTAGCTCCGGCTCTAGGGGTCTGACGCCTCTGGTCTCCATGGGCACTTGACTCTCACAGTCACATGAGCAGACACACACACAGTGCACATGAGTGAAAATGATGTGAATAATTTTAAAA
The DNA here is from genome assembly GCA_001685075.1 of Bramus lutescens. NCBI lineage: Eukaryota > Metazoa > Chordata > Mammalia > Rodentia > Cricetidae > Bramus > Bramus lutescens. The sequence goes on along the minus strand of LOEQ01000264.1, from coordinate 679,147 downwards.
AGGAAGGAATAAAAAGTTACAAAATATTGGCCTGGAGATTTATCTCAGTTCTAGGGCACTTACATGTTCTTGCTCAGGATTTATTCCCCAGCACTCCAAAAAGAAAAAAGAATACTGATATTAAAGTTAAAAGCAGGACTGAGGGAAGTAATTTATAAATATACTTAAGGTGAATTACTTATTTGTAATCATTTTATTAAGTAAATTTAAATGTATTTTATTTTAACCAATCAAAGGATCCACTCTGGAAGGTTCGCCGAAGTCAGAAGCTGGACATGTCTGCCCGGCTGGAACTGCAGTCTGCTCTTGAGGCAGAGATTCGAGCCAAGCAGCTGGTTCAAGAGGAGCTGAGGAAGGTCAAAGACACAAGCCTCTCCTTTGAAAGGTTGGTTTGTCCTGGAGCCAGCCCCTCAGAGAAGCTGGACCTTTGTTACCTGAGGCTGCCCCTGAGATTGTCAGGACATTTGCTGCTCCCAAGCAACACGTGGGGTCCTTAAGTCAGGGTGACTATAGAGATGTCTGGAGGAATGCAAGTTTCACAGCACTTTAGCCCAGTCTGTATATCCAGGTGGGTAAATTGTGCTTTTCCCAGAGCAGGCCCCTTAGTGTTCTCAAGAAATAATGAGGAGCCTGTGCACTATAATCCTGGCCCTCAGGCTGAGACAGATCCTGAGTTCAAGGCCATCCTGCACTACACAGCCAGAGTCTTAAAAAAAAAANAAAGACGGGTGCACCATTCAGTAGTAGAGAACTTGCCTAGCATTTGCAATAGCCTGAATTAAGTAGCCTCATTCTACAGGTGATGAGACCAAGGTGCAGGTGTGTGGAGGTGAATGTCATCCTGTTGATTAGTGGTCATGCCTGTGCTGGTTTTTGCCCTCCTGGCCAGGTTTTACCTGCTAGCTCTGTCGTGGAGCAAGGCCTACAAAGAGCCAGGCTCTCAGGACTTCCACCCTTAGTGTTAGTTCCGGTGTCGGTCATGGGGAAGCCTTTTCCAGGACAACAGCCAAGGGATCTGGACTCTCCACTTATCTTCAGAGGCAGGCAAAAACTCACCCAGTTTCATGAGCTACACTTTTCTTGACCAGGACCTTACTTAGATATTTTGTTTTGTTGGTTTAATATAGCCCAGACTGGCCTTGACTCTTGATTCCATTGTCTCAGCTTCCTGGTTGCTGGGACTGCACACTTGTTCTCCTGTAACCCCTTAGCCATGACTTAAAGCCTGTATTTGAATTCACACTTCTGAACTTTCTGTAATATGCTGAGTGGAAAGGCCTATCATGTCCTAAACCATTCTCGGGAGGCCGAGAAAGCACACTGAAACAGAACGTGGCCCCTGCTCCCTGCACTTACAGCTATTTACCTTTATTTCAGTAAACTAAAGGAATCTGAAGCCAAAAACAGGGAGTTATTAGAAGAAATGCAGATTCTGAAGAAAAAGATGGAAGAAAAATTTAGAGTGGATACAGGTAAATTAAAACCAAAATATTTTAATTACTAAATATCAGCCTTTTCTAACGAGTGGTTTTCTTCTTAATAGCTTTTTTTAGTTGTATAAAAATATTTCCAGTTAGGTGGTGGTGGTGCACGCCTTTAATCCCAGCACTTGGGAGGCAGAGGCAAGCGG
>LOEQ01000264.1:609052-621934 GCA_001685075.1 Bramus lutescens | reverse complement strand
AGGGGCTCGAGGCTCCCAGAGTAGGATTGCGGTTTCTCCACCTCCTGGGCACCAGCCCACGCCGGGGGACGGGGAAATCGAGGCAGGCTGAGAACGCCGCCACCTTCTCCCACCCTCTCCTGAGATCGCGACCCTTCGGGCCTAGAGAAACAGCCTCAGGGCCGCAGACCCCGGCCTACCGCAGAATTGCAGCCACAGCAGGACTTGGCCCAGAGCGCCCATCTCGCTGCCGCCTAGGCTCTCTCGTCGCAGATGCGGACTTTGCTCCGAGGGCCCATGTGACTGGGCGGGGCTGAGGGGCAGGGGGCGCCCAGATGTTACACATTTACCTCCGACCCGCCCAGCTGTCTCCTGAGGCTCCTTGGAGGAATCTTCTCGGTGATCTTAGCATCCGCACTTTAGGACCCTGGGCCCTAAGTGCCCAGTAAGAGGGTGTTGGTCTGATGTGACATGGCATGGAGGTGGCCAATAACCCTGGAGGCTCAGGCATCTTTGCCTATCTTCTCCAGGCCTGAACTCCTGTCCTGAGTCCATGGTCTGCAGCAGTTGTGTGTGCTGGAGACCGGAAGACGTGTAGTGGTTCTGAAGGTGAACCAGCAGGTAGGGCAGAGTGTGATGTTCCTGGACAGATAGACCGTTAAGGTGAGTGGGCAGAAGACGGGCCAGGTGAACTGTGCAGGGTGGAAAATGGATGGGAAACAATCAATGAAAAAAATGAAAAGCTAGCCAGTCACGAAATGGTGGTGGAGCGTGACCGGGCTTTGGCGTGTCCCACGTTGGGGAACCATCTGCAGGCTACGACAGGGCTTCCGTAGGTACGGGGTAGACAGGGGCTCCCGGTGCTCGGTATTATGCCTGGGAGCAATGGGAGGTGGCGGTGGCTGGAGAGAGACTGACTAGGTCAATGGCAGAGGGGTGGCTGACTGATGGGCGGGTGGGTAGGGGACAGTGGATGGTGGGCAGAGGAGAGTGGGCTGTGAAGGAGGGGTGGGCCAAAGAGCTGTTGCCCTGGGTGAAGATGTTGCTAGGTACATTCTGATGGGATGGAAGGTGGTTGAGGTAATGGGGAGGGGGAGGAGAGGTGTGGACTTTTATTTTAATAGGGAATGGGTGGAAATGGACAGAAGATGAGGTAGGTCCCTTGGGGGATGCTCAAATGATGGAGGGTTGGCAAATGGGGACAATGTGAGCTACTGGGAAGCTTCTCCCTGTCCAGAGGTACACATGCAACTTGGGAGTTGTCCCTTGTGATCCAGCCCTGCCCAGCTGCATGTCCATGTGGGGCAAAATGGCTGAGTGCAGAAAGCACCACCAGCAAAGGAGTGTGAGTGAACAGGGTGTGATGGTTAAACTTCACTGTCAGGCTAACAACTGGTCTCCATGGAAACGCCTCTGGGTGTGTCTGCGAAGGTATTCCCAGAGAAGAAGCAAGCACGGCCTGCGTCAAATATGGACAACACAATCCCATGGCCAGAGGTTCCAGACTAAACGCAAAGGCAGAGGAAGCAAGCTGAGTGGCAGCGATAATCTCTGCTTCCTGAGAAGCATTCCAGAGTACCACTAGTATGACCGGCTGCCGCATGCCACCCTGCCTTACCAGCCGTGCGCTCCGTGAGCCCAAATACACGTTCTTTGCTGAGGTTGCCTTTGTTGGGTGTTTTGCCACAGCAGGGGTGTTGGAGGGATCAGCTTGGGTTTGAGGTCCTGGTAACAGGTGGATGGATGCTGGGGCAATGGCGCAGTGAATGGTGGATGGATGTGTGGGTGATGGGAGGCAGAGCGGGGAAGGTGGTGGGCAGAGGGAAGGCTGCTGATGGAGGAGCCTCTCAGACTTTGGGACTGCCTAAGCCCTCCTCCCTGGAGCCATCCACTCATCTCCAGAGTTCAGTCCTTACCCTCTACTCTTGCTTCTCCCATGCAGAAGGCATTTCATCCACTAGAGGACGCTCATTTTCACACCCAGGTTGAACCCAAACTGGCCAAGGAACCAGCCGTCTACCCTTTACCCTGGTCCAGTTGCCTTCAAAGGGGACATCAGCTCACCTGGCTCAGCAGGAGTAACTGTTGAGGGGTGCTTGCTCTTGGCCTCCAGCCAGGCCATCCACAAAGGAAACTTGGGGGTCACATTCTTGGTGCCTGTAGTTCTATTTCTCACTGGAGAGGAAGCAGTGGCAGACTGGGCTCTTCCTCATGGCTAGCCACTTACCCATGGGCTGTGGGTGCTCAGAGCCACATGGTGACCACATAGGAAGGGTAGTGAGAGCACCTGGGCAAAGGGGCTTCCTGTAAGGGGCAGCACTAAACAGTAGCAACAGGAAGGCTGGGTCAGGGAGGAATGGCTGGGACTAGCATGCAGTGATCTACAGAAAGCCTTGATTGCAAACACGCCACTAGGCATTCAGGCACATGGAGACACACTTATGAACTGATAGGGACCTTCACTGGAAGTGTGAGAATGCAGAGCCCGAAAGTAGGAGTATTCACAGCAGGGCTACTCCAGGGAAGGGAGGAGCCAGGGGCTTGGCAGTTGCTCATTCGGCTTGACTCCACTCTGTGTCAGATTACCTGTACACAGTCAACCTTCACATGCCAGGAAAGCCACCTCCCTCACTAGCCTGCTGGTACAGTCACCATGAGGCTTCCCGTTGGTTCATTCAAACTGCAATGAATGTTCTATCTAGTTGCTTTTGCGTTTGGCCATTGTAGCTCATGGCCTACACAGGGTTGTGGGAATCCTGGATGACGGGAAGGGGTAAGGGACAGATGGACAAAGATGTCTGCAGAAATAGAGCCTGCCAAGGCACCAAGGCAAGGGCATGGGAGGCTAGGTGGACTAGGAGCTAGAAGGGGCAGGCTCTTTGCTGCTGGGACTGGGCTAGATACAGCTTTGGGGGGCATGGAGATTCCCTCTCAGCCTCTGTCCATTCTTCCTTCTTAAAAGTTGGTCCCAGGGCCAGTTTCCCCTCCCCGCTGGGGTGGGGGCAGGCTTTCTGGAGGCAGGGCACAGCTAGCACTCGGTGGTTGCTGCCTTCTTTATCTGTGGGCAGTAGGAAAGGACAATAGGGAGGCAGGGGGCTCCAAGGAGTACTGTTCTGAGACACTGGCCTGTTCCAGGATGAGGAGCCAGCAGCCTTTGTCCTTCCTCCCCCCCACCTCACATGGCCAGTTGTCGTCTCCTGTTCTTTTGTATTGAGTCTGAAGTCTCTGGGTCAGGGGAAGTCACAGCTGGAGGCCAGGCTTGCTGACTCCAGGCCTGAACACCCTTTGTCCCTCCTTGGGCGGGGTCCCTGCAGGGACAAAGGCTGCTTGGCTAGGAGCAGTTTGGTTGGTGGCATCTGAGTGAGGAACAGCCCCAGAGCAAGTCGTGTGACCTGGTCACCCAGTGTGGTCACAGGGCTGTCTTCAGGACCCTAGAGAGGTGGGGGCAGAGCCCCAAGTTCCAGAGCTAGGGGCATACAGGACAAGCCTTATGAGCTCAGTGCCATGTCCCAGGCTGGTATGCTCCACCCCAGGGGGCAGCAAAGGGTAGAGGTGCAGGGTCCAGCAGTCCAAAGCCACCAGAGGACTACATGGGACCTTAGGGATAAATACTATCATGCTCCCTGACAGAAACCTTCATAGGTGTAGGTGTGTCTGCATGACCGAGATAGCCCTATGTCAAGGGTTAGCCAGCTGTCATCCCTGTCCTCAGCCTGGGCCCACAAGCCCTGCCAGCTCCCAGGAGTCCCTTGGGTTCCACTGTCCATGGCCTCTCTCCCTTATCTTCAGTTGTGGGCCATCAGCTTGTGCTCAGGGTTCTGCTGCAGGTGGTCCAGAAGTGTTTATGGAGAACTCACCGTGGCAGGGTTTGGACAGGACAGGAAAGGTAGCTTCGAATTCTCCGGGAGTTTTAAAAATTAGATGTGTTGATTATTATTGTCCTACTGTCTAGGACAGAGTGCACGCCCCCAGGCAGCTGGGGCCTGCCTTCCTCTCTAAGTCTCATGCTTTCCACTTAAGACAGACCTTCCAGAACATGAGCTCCTTTAAGGCTGGACACAGCTCCTATCTAGTCCTGTGGATCTGCTTCTCACTGGTGCTCTGTCCTCCACCCTGGACCAAGCCACAGTCTTGTGAGTTACAGGCAAGACCTGGGATGACATGAGCAAGAAGGCCTTGCTTAGAACCTTCTGGTATCTCAGGATGGTAGCAGCTTGGAATGAAGGGTGTCCCCAGGCAGCTGTCTCAGCCACTTGTGAGAACAGCTGGAGGAGACCCAACCCAAAGCCCAGCAGGACTTACTGGGCGGTGGTGCACACCTTTAATCCCAGTACTTGGGAGGCAGAGGCAGGCAGATCTCAGTGAGTTCTAGACCAGCCTGATCTACATGGCTAGTTACAGGACGCCAGGGCTACACAGAAAAACCCTGTCTTGAGAAGAGAGGGGGGGGGGACTCTTAAATCAGCTTTATTTTCCTCTAATAGACACTTTAGCATTGCAAAATTTTGCATTCTACAGTCTTACAAACTTTATTATTAGCAGCAGAACAGAAACATTGCAAGACCTCAAAACACAAATAAATACCAAATGAAACCACATTTAACATACAGTAAACAGAATATGAAACATCATAATGCTATCAGGAAATGAGACATGTTGCTAACTCCTAGAGACAGGATTATTGCTGAGCAATAATGCACACTGTCTTGGTTTCTTAGAAGAGTGGAAGAACACGGGACTAATCACTGGTCACAATCACTTGGACTGTCAAGATGGGGCCTCACAGCCAGCGGTTACTACAGACGGCAAGTGTCAACAGTCAGATTAAAAATACAGTCAAATGAGAGATTGACCTTCTTTGGTCTTTGTTTCTGGGTAAAAGAACTGAACACAAGAGGCGTGCCATCAGAGAAAAGAACCCAACTCCACAACAGTCTACACTGACCCCCACTTCCTCAGTCAGTGCCTACAGATTCTTGGGGAAATCTTTGGAAGGCCAGCTTTTCTGTTTTCCAATTAGGTCATTTATTTGCCTTTGAAGGTTATCTTACTTGACTAAGGGTGTACGCCAGTCACCACTGACTATGGGGTGGCACAGTAACCCTGGGCTTGTTACCTCCTTTCCACAGTGACCTCACAAGAAAAGACTCCAGACATGGTGTGACAAGGGAAATGAGTCACTCTGCTTGGTTGCTGGGGCTCCTTAGCTGTATGGCTGCCTTGATGTAGGTCATGCCCATCTGCCATGCAATGGCGCAGGGAACCCTCCAGGTGGACAACAGGCTGGGATATATGTTCAGGCCTTTGGGACGGGCTGCTGGCCTGGCTCTCTGATGCCAGGGTGCCCATGGCAACCACCACCAGTGGGACAGTTAATGATGGCTGGGTCACTTGCCAACTATCACCTCACCTGACCCAGGCTCTGTGGATACATTCTAGTTTGGAGAAAACAGCTGCTATGTATTTGCAAGCGGAAGACAAAACTGTGATCTTAGTCTGAGATTTGGGGGCACACCCTCATTTGTTACACACACTCAGAAACCATGCATGCCTGGAACTCACTAGCTCTCCTGCAGTCTAGTCAGGAAAAGGCTAGATTGAAAGTAAAAAAGAAAGAAAAAAAGAAAGAGTACCCTAAGATCCACCAAGTCATTCTCCATCCACTGATGGTCCCAAGCAGAGGGATGTATAGAAGGGTAGGGACTGACCCATCCTGTCACCTGTCAGGTGGGAAATGTCTTGGCCAGGTACAAAGTCCATGCAATGCTTGGCAGTGTGCAGGGGGAAAGAAGAGGCAAGGGCCATTCTATTGGCACTGGCACTGCCCCTGGTCTCCTCTTGGGCTGGTAGTAGTCCACCCAGGAACCCTGTTGCTTGGCATGCCCAGACCACCTCTTTTTTGCTGGACACAGCCCACCGGTTGTCAGGCCTGCCATGGGCGGCTGCTACCATGTACCGCTCAGTTAGAGCGGTAGCATTAATGTCAGGTCCCAACTCCAGGTGAGACTCTGGGGCAGACTAACGAGGTATGGGAAGGTGGCCAGCTACCCACAAGGGACTGTATCTGACCTCTAGGTCCTTATGAAGTGACAACAGATAGTCAGATTAAGCCAGTTCAAAGGGGATCTGGTGCTGGTGGGTTTGAGGACCCTGCTGGAGGCTGCCCAGGAAGCAAAGCCACAGTGCTTCATGCCTAGCTCCCTGGAGTACCAGTCCTTGGAGGAAATGGAGAAAGAACAGAGAAAGAAAGGAGGCAGGATGGCAGTCACCTCCCTCAGCTGACTGCTGTGCTGTCTTGGGGACACGGTGCATCTGTGCATGGGCTACTCCAAGAAGGGGAGAGGGATGTGGACTGAGGTGCAGGCCCTCTCAACAGCCCTTTGCTTCTTCAAATGCTGAGCGTGTGTTCTACAGAAATGGAGCTGGGTGGGCTGGGGCGCGGGTGCTGCTCTCCTCCATGAGCCCATCACACTCTCTGCAGTCTCACCCACAGCCTGGCATGTTACATGGCCTTGGTTGGGTCTGTCTGTCCCCAGGAAGTAAGAGAGGCCCAACCAGGGTCCTTCGGGCTACCTTTCTTACCCTGACCAAGGAAGGTAGTCCCAGTCTGATCCTGGGCTGTTACTAACACAGGCTTCCAGCTACTCCCAAAAGTCATGGTTTAGGCTTCAGGACACATTGACACTTAATGGCCTGCATCTTCCCAGGGGCAGTTTTGAGCAGGTACGGACACAGCCCCAGGCAAGCAGGAGTTATGGGAGTTATGTCCAATTTCCTCATGGAGGTCATGGAACAAATGTTCCTTTAAAGGACGAGCAATTGACACTTTTGCACAGCTAGGTATATGCACTGCATGACCACCCTGTGTTTCTCGTGGCCAGGACCCTGTGAAATGGTGAGGGCTGGCTGCCAGAACCGGCAACAGGGCCTCAATTATGCTGAGACCGACAGCCCCAAACTGGCCCAGGTGGTGAGCACCAAAGGGGCACCAAAGAATGCTGAGATGGAGCAGAGCAAGGCCCACCCAGGCAGGATGTGACCTGTTCCACACCTCCCAGGAGACGTGTCTCAGCACGTCTTTCACACATTAAGAGACAGGGCACAAGGGTATGAGCTTGCCACTATTCTACTGCTACCAAGAAATGCAAGAGACACACTACAGGAAGCTGTGACATGCTGGACCCTCATCCCAGGGACAACAGTTACTTAGTTGGTTTACTCACATCCTGCAGGTACCTAAAAGAGGCCAGGAGGGCCCACATCACATAGGAAGAGTCTTGTAAGTCTCACTAACAGGGAGGGAATATCTGAGGATACCTCAGGGTCACCCTCATACTAGGGTCTAAACCTAAAGACATGATCTTATTAGCCCCATGATGTTACTGGACTCTACCTATTGGCACTGCACTGACTTCTTCAAAGGGGGTGCTGCAGGGGTATCCCTGTTGCTGATACCTGGCCATGGAAAAGCTACCTGAGGCCAGCAAAGTTACTTCCAGGTAGTCCTCTCAACTCCAGGTCTTTGGGGAAGAACCCTGGGGAACAGGCCTGGAAGAAGATGGCACCTCTAAGAGGGTGTGGGCTCTGCAGTCTTTCCACTGACTTACCCCAAAGTGATCCCGGGAGAGCGGAGAAAGGAGCAGCAGGTGAAGAACCAATGTTTCAGCATGGAAGGGCAGGGCAAGTGCTGGAGACCAGGAGGTCGCTCGTGGAAGCACGGGGACAGGTGTGCAGGAGGAGGGCACTTCCAGCAGGCACTGGGACAAAGGCACACCCAGGACAGATGGCAGCACCAGAGACAAGGTAGGCCATGGGGCACCAACTCAGCTGTCCCCGCGCGACCATGGGGAGAGCCTAGAGGCAGGCAGTCTGAAGCGCAGGCCCAGCTGGCCAATTGTGGGCGCGCCTTTTGGGCAAGTGGCACAGATGTGGTGGTTCGCACACATTGGTTTTGCCTAAGAAGCACCCGTCACGTGTAGCACCCATCAGTGTGAGAGCACCATGAAGTGTGGTGCATAGCAAAAGGGGCACCGGGGCAGGGCTTCAGGCTTCTATCACAGGTGGACCATCGAGAGACGTAAACAGTGAGCTAGAGTGCCATCTGGACAGGGCAGGCTGGGCATCAGCTGGCCAGCCTGCTAACAGGGAGGCCAGGGCCGCTGTTGGCCAGCCTGCGCAAGCCCCTAGACCAGTGGTCCAGTCTTGGGGATGCTTAGGGTAGGGTGGCTTCTCCTTCATGCTGTGGGGGTTTTCAGGGCCCTTGTGGAGACCTGGAAGGGTGTGGCTTTTGTCCACACCTCCTTCCCTTGGGGTGGGACTGAGCTGCTCTTGGGGACCTAGAATTGGAATCTGTGAATATGTAGCAGCAGAGCCTCCAGAAGCTGCCAATGGAGGCCTGGCTTCCCCAGGCAGGTTTGGAGTTGTCTGAGGGCCCCGGGAGAGACAAAGGTCTGGTGGTGGAGAGAGAAAGATCTGGTTAAACTATTACCTTCTAGAATCATGGGGAGCACAAACCCAGGGACAAGAAGCAGCATGTCACATCTAAGGCACATGTACCGTATGCCACCATCTCTGAGCACAGACGTTGCTTTTGGAGATCATTAGCTGAATGCAGCAGTATGACAGGATGAGAAACACTTGCTGGGACCTCCTGCAGCCAGGCTGCCTGCCTATCCTTGTACACTGGAGGCCTAGGCTGGCGCTGTCAGCAACAGAGAGCTTGTCTAAACATGGGGCAGAATTTTAAAAACCTACAGGATTTTGTTTAGAACTCCAAAGTTCAACTAATGCCCTATTTTAGGGTGAAAACAATTTAAAGTCTGAAATGATGCACAGCATCCATGAGCATTGTCCCTCTCATAGTCATTGTGAAGTAGTGTCACTAACTACGACAGATATCGAAGGGTTACATTTCTAACGAGAAATAACGACAGGTTGAATATTCTCTTTCCTATCACAAGTGATAACCAGTGTTTGATATTTTACATTTTCTTCCAAGAAATATCAGTCTATCAACGTTTTAAAACAAAATGTTGCAGTAACAATTACTTATAGAACTTTAAATTAAAAATGACTTCTGAATTTAGAGACTTTATGTCTACTCAGGGCCTTCTGACAAACAAATTATTAAAACAGAGACCAGATGAGGCCTTAAAAATAGACAGTATACTATATTTGAAACAAGATTGCACTCTTGAATTTTAGGATGAATATATCAGAATTGTATTATTATTTCATAAGTTCTCGTTTTAAATTAACATGCTGACACGTCCTGCTACCTCCACGTGTGTTTTCTTTTTTGGTGTTCAAGTTAAGGAAGAAAAATCATGTTTCTTTTTAGCATATATGTTTCCACCTTAATTAACTAGATCTTTAAAAATGAAAATGAAAACCTTCTCTGACAGCAATATTTATCTTGTTGAAGGATAAATAATTCTTCAGAGTGAGTGTGGCTAGTCTATTAGGAAATCCGTTGGGGTCTGTTTTCACGTGTGGCTCCTCCTGCCAGCCACGCATCCTCCTCCTCCTCCGGCTGCTTACCCTGTTCCACACGGTCCTTTCTGAGGGCGAGGACCTTCGTGAAGACAGACCGCTTCAACCCCCCAGAGGAGTTACCTTCTGCTGAATCCACCTCCCCAGTTACTTGTCAGGGGTCAGGCAGATCCGAAGTATCCACTATGACTTTAATAAAAATTGTATCATCTTTAATATACGTCCCATTCTCTAGAACAGTTTGGGCGACAAAGACTGGGCAGCCAGAGGCGATATTCATCTCTCCAGTGGGTTTCTTGAAGCTGCTGCTGTTGGGATCAGGCTTGAATGCATCTCCCAGATGACGTCGAGAGGAACCCTGATCCATCAGCATGAGTGTCACTTTCTGCTTGAATGGCCATGGCAACAAAGCATCATATTCTCCACGCATAATGACAAAAAACAGCGACAAGTGTGTCCCTTTCCCCATTCCGTCCCCGTTCAGGTAGACCCTGGCACACATCTTATAGCCAAAATAGCCTGTGTAGAAAGGCTGGCTGTAGAGGGACAGGGTCTTCCCCATGACAGCCTCCTGCTTCCGGCGCTTGTAGTCACGGATCTTCCAGATCAGCACACCATTGTAGCTGGCGGTCTCGAGGACTTGGAACCTCAGGTCCATGTCGGCCAAGCGGATGTCATGAACACTCAGCATCTGGTCATGCCGGCTCAGCTGGGACTCCAGCAGGCCTGCCACATGCAAGAAAACATTTGGCAAAGGAGACATGCAAACATCAGAGAAGTGCATATGTACTAGTGTCTGGAACAGGAGCCCGCAGATGTCACTGTGACTGCAGATGGTAGACACGTGCAAAGTGTTATCTCTTCCTTCCCCTCCCCTCTGGTAGCCACAGTGTACCAACTGTCAGGCCACAGCTGTCAGAGCCTGGCTGCCTATTTGCCCACACTCCCCTGCCTTAAGGCCCCATCCACAGGGACACTAGGTCTAAGCAGTCTCCTATTCTATTTTAACCACACGCCTTTCATCTGCTTAATCAGCCCACGCAGCACAATAACTGACCCCTACTCCCTAATCGTTTCATGGAAGTCATCTCTGCAACCATCCAGACTCACAGCTCGGAGCAAACACATGCTCACAGAGATACTTGGGCAATAGGTTGCCCATCTCCCCTGCCTGGTCTGCTCCTGTCTCTGGGCCCTCAGAGTGTGTCTGTGGCACCCTGAACCTACAGGACTTGGCATGCTGTAGTCCAGCCTCTCTAAGGGAAGGCAGTGTACCCTGCCATGTTGGGGCTCCTGTGGAAGGACAAATCTAAGTAAAAACCTGTCTCTGCTGGAGGACTCTCAGCACGCAACACCGGTGCCTCAAGGGACTGTTGTGAGGCTGCATATGCTGCGCCTGATACAGCACTTCCTGAGGCAGCAGTGCCATGGCAAGTGGGAGCAGCTACCTCAGACCCAGTGACCTCACCTGTGTTGCGAGCCGCCTGCCCTGCACTCTTGTCCACACTTTCCAGCTCAGTCACACGGTTCTGGAGGGACTCCACACTACTCTTCATGCTGTCCGCTTCCTCCCAGTTCTGCCGGAAGGGGCGGATCTCCTTGTCGAGTTCTTTCAGTTTCTCTGCTTGGCTGTCTATTACTCGCTTCCAGACCAAAGGGGTTAAAGGTAAAAACCAGTTAGAACTCTGGGCATGCTGTGCTGTCACCCCCAAATGCCAAGTGGAGCTGTCAATCACTGTGCACCCACTGGCTGAGACCACTAGTCTCCTGGGGATAAGCACTCATGCAGAACACAGTGGAGCTGGAAGCAGTCAGATGATGATCTGTCTCATGCAAGACCTGGCTAACGTGCCATCATATCCAGCCTGCAGTGTTTTTATAAGGTCACCAGAAGGGCAGGGCTGATCAGACGAAAGGGAACAATACCCAATACCATAAGTGTGCACGTGGCCCAGAAGTAGTTTCACCTTTTCCTGCCCATAGCTCCTACATAGGCCTCCCCATCTTAGGCTATTTCTTCTGGGATGACCAAACTGCCTGTGTCACATACCTGTATCCAGGCATAGCGTGACTGCCACAGGCTCTCCTTTCAGAACTCTGGCAGTGACCTTGACCTCACACTAATAGCTGTTCCCTACCTGTTCACCAGACTGCCATAAGCCTCACACCTTGAATCCACTTGTACCTCTAACACCACAGGTTGCCACAGGTACAGAGAAGAAGGGACTGAGGTCAAAGCTTGTCTCAGTAGTAGAAGATTCTCAAGGCCCAAGACCCCTGGCTCCTACCAATCAAAGGGAATCAGGTTCAGGATGATGGAGTCATCTGGCACTGTCTGCCTACCCTGCTGCCTGGTTCAGAACAGACATGCTGCTTCTGTTCTATGATTACAGAGGGGGACCCTAGAACTGCCAAGGCCCACAGAAAGAAAGAGTTCCTTCTATCCTACCAGAGGCCCTGAGTGCTGGCGAGAGAAGGCTTGCTACGTATGGGGCCTAGGTCTAGGAAGAGCTAAGTGGGCTGGCCCGTGAGAGTAGGTTCTGCACGCAGGGGCACCAGGACATATGCAAGTATAGACACTGTCTTGACACAGGGCCTGCCAATTTTGCACTGTCTTAAGTGACTCGACAAAGCTTTGTATAGAAACATATCATTCCACTTGTGAGGGTAACAGAGCCCCGTGCTCCAGCCTGTCTGTCTCCTGTGATGGAGCCAAGGATCATAAGAGTTTCCATTCATGCAAATAACCTCCAAAGGCAGTAGAGCAGCTCTGAAGCCACTGGTCACACAGGGTGCTCAGGGGACAGCCTACCATCTTCACTTCTTCTTTTGGAAGTCTATATTTGAAATTCTGGGTGTCGGCACCTTTGTTGGCTGTCACCAACCAGGAAGGAACAAACAAGGCAGGTCTGGATTCTCTCACTAGAGTGAAAGGCTGATGCAAATCTCCCTGGCTCTCTCCAGGAAACCTGATGCTGACATTTAGGAAGGATAAGGTAAGAACACTAGGTGTGCAGGTAAGAGGGCATAAACTCAAATCTCTAACATCCATATAAAAAGCTGGAGATAGGCATACATATGTACACACATGTGCACATATATCACCCCCACATACAGCACAGACATCTTTAATCTTCAAAAAAACCTGCGATGTGAATGTCTCTTTATTTTATTTTTGGCTGTGAGCTAAGCCATTGTTCCAGACCTCTGTCTATTTTAAACAAGAATGTATAATCAGAGGATATTCGGATCCATAAGAAGAACTGTTTTCTGGGGGCTGGAGAGATGGCTCAGCGGTTAAAAGCTTCATTGCCTGCTCTTCCAAAGGTCCTGACTTCAATTCCTGGCAACCACATGGTGGCTCACAACCATCTGTAATGAGGTATGGTGCCCTCTTCTGGCCTGCAGGCA
>LOEQ01000264.1:572004-591756 GCA_001685075.1 Bramus lutescens | reverse complement strand
ACTCCCGTTCTTCGCGACATTCTGTCATACAGGTGTCAGCGCAGGTATGGCATGTGTGTATATGTATATATGTATACATTCACACACACACACACACACACACACACATACACACACACACACACCCCACTAACCCTTAAAATCCTTTATTCTAATTCAATTATTCACTCTGAATAAAATATACAAATTAAAAAAAGCAACCTTAAGTTACATGAAATTTCATGGTAGAAGTAAAGTTATAAAGTGTCTTTAAAAATTAAAACCCAGGAGCTAGAGAGATGGCTCAGTGGTTAAGAGCACTGAGTGCTCTTCCAGAGGACCTGGGTTCAATTCCCAGCACCCACATGGCAGCTCACAACTGTCTAAAGACCCAGTTGCAGGGGATCTGACACCTTTATACCAATGCACATAAAATAAAGTTAAATAAACTATAAAAAATATTAAAAAAAAAGAATTGACAAATGTCCTGGGGTTGAATATGATCAAGACAACCTTGTATATGTGTATCAAACTGTCAAATGACAATAAGCTTTAAAAAATATTTAAAACCCAACTCCAATCTCTTTATTCTAAGTAGGGCAGAGGATGACAATTCGCTATGTCATGAGAAATGACACTTTATGTCTTAGGGACTGGACACTCTCTTACATGGTCTCGTTTGAAAAGAATGCAGTATACAGAGCACTATGGTGCACACTGTGTTCCACTGCCCTGGTTAGGCTCACTGCTGGACAGAGACACCTCTGGTTCTGGGATCACTTGGGTACTCACCAGCAGATGCCCCAGAGTCAGCTGCTCTGCACAACCTCGGCCTTCATTCCGACAGTAGATCTGAAGGGCCAGGATCTCTCTCTTACAGCAATTATCTTTAAACACCTGAATTGAAAGGTAGTTACAGGATTAATACTTCTTAATCTTCATATGTTGCCATTGGACAAGGTAAAAACCACTCTAAAAATGCTAAGAGCAACTTTGAAGTGGGCCTCAGGAAGCATTAAGGACCGTCTTAATTTCTGTAAGTACAATGAAGGAGCCGGCCCCACTAAGAGACACCATTTAACTCATATAACTTTAGCCACTACCTTTTATTAAGTAAATCAGAAGGCATGTTGGGTAAAGGCATTTTGGAGCATTATGGTACTTGAGTACTGACACAGCCTCAGGACAGGGTAGGCTCACGCTCCCAGCCAATAAGCAGTGGATGGTTCTGGAGGTGCACCACCTGCCAAAGGATGTGGCGACATGCTGGTAATTCAACATGGTACACAAAAACCTTGTCAGAATCAGACGAGTAGTTGTGGAGATAATGTTTTGGAACAATTTGTGAAATAATTTTGGTTCCTTCTTAGTGTATGCTGCTTATGATGCAGTTTTTTCCAAATCATGCTTTCTCTTTTCTCCAGAGATGAAGGACTCCCAGGCCCTTGTGCATGCTAAGGAAACACTCCACCAGAGCCACATCTTAGCCCAAAATTAGCTTTAAATATGTGTCACAAGGATGAGCTAGTACTGAACTATTTTCCTGAAAATGAACCACCTGCTTGCCTTTAATTTTATTTTCCTGTAGAAAACAAGCAATCTGTCTCTAATAAGAGTCTTTAGCATCTTGGTCCTCAGGCATTTCTGAGACAACTCCCACCTGTCAATATCTGGGAGACAGGGCACTTAATATGCCCTCTCCAAACTTCCAGGCAGAGACAGAATCAGGAGCTGGTGAAATTTAAAAGAGATGACTCAGCCATCCCTGTGCTTTTTGTACAAGCATGAGTTGGAATGCTGACACCTACATAAATTCAAGCATGCTGGTGTGTACCTACAAACCCAGTGCTGGGGAGGCAGAGACAGGATTTGGAGCTTAAGGGCCAGCTATTCTATGCAATCAGAATGCTCCAGGGGTCTGTGACAGATCCTGTTTCAAAAACTAAGATGGAAGCTGGGAGTGGTAGTACACCCCTCTAATCACAACACTTAGGAGACAGAGGCAAGAGAATCTGTGTGCTTGAGGCCAGACTGGTCCACACACTGAGCTCCAGGACTGCAAGGACTATGTAGAGAACCTGTTTCAGGAAAGAGAAAAAAGAAAAGGGGAGCGAAGGGGAGGAGAGAAATAAGGATCATAACTGTAAAGGAAATAGATACTAAAAACAGTCACCTTAACTTGTGGCTTAAACTTCTTTCTCTCAGTCACAATTGTCAATACATGTGAACAAGGTAGGCACACTGCCATGTTAGGAAAAGGAATGGGGTAAAAGCCAGGCTTGGTGGTGTATGCCTTTAACCCCAGCACTTGGGAGGCAGAGGCAGGTGGATCTGAGTTCAAGGCCAGCCTGGTCTACAGAGTGAGGTTCTAGGACAGGCCGGGCTACACAGAGAAACCTTGTCTCACAAAAGAAAAAAACAAAGGGGGGGGGAGAAGAAGAGAGGAAAGGAGAAGTGTCGGGTAAGTGACTGACAAGTGGCTAGAGTCTTCAGCAACAAAGATATGCTAATGCACCAAGAAAAGCAGGGAGGGTTGGCTAACTCCCTTTCTAACTATCCAGAACAAGTTCCATTAGAGATCCTTCTCCCTAGAGCTCAGGGGTCCTATGGCCAGCTGACTCAGCTGGGCTGCCCTGACCAACAAGTCTGGCACTTGCAAATGCTTTTGACAGGAAACCCCAGAGCAAGGCTCTTACTGTTGGACTTAATAGCCTAAACTAAAAACTGTTAGGCTCATTAATCAGAATATTGGAATCATGCACATTTTTATCGACATTTAAGTCCTTAAGAGTTAGTTGGTTCAAGCTACAAATATGCTTGGAAAGGCTTAGTGTTATGTGGGTGGCCATGTGCAAGAGAAAAGGAGAGGGATTGGGTTCAGGAAGAAGACGGGAGAGCCTCAGTGGTACCCACTCTCTAACTATACAGTGACAGCCACAAGGGCAGATAGCAGGCTGATCTCATTCACTGTCTCAGCACTTCAAGACACTAGTGAAGGGGAGCAAGGACAAATTCAAAGCCCACACTCCCCACTGGCACGTTTGAAGGTAAAAGCTAGCGTCCAAGTTGAGTGTAAACTGCATGAGAAGAAAGTTACCAGGACAGCAATGATCTGACCACAGACAGCCACCGCTGTAACAGGCACCTCAGCACTCCTCAAACACCTTCCCATGGAGTACATAGGTGTGACTGGCTCAGGGGACAGAGTGCCTTGCAGGAATTTTAACAGAAGATGGACACATGTGCCTGAATGATGCCTTATTCCTAGTCTGCCCAGGCACTCACGTAACACATGTCAGGCCTTGGAGTCTGCTGTAGCACTGTCAAAACTAAGTGTTGAGTATTATGGCACATTCCTGCAATCCTAGGAGGCTGAGGCAGGAGGATCGCCATGAGTTTCAGGCCAGGATGGGTTACACTGGATGGGCTACCAATCCCCAAAAACAGAAGAAAGAAAAGAAAGAAGGATGGATGGAAGAAGAAAGGAAAGAAGAAAGGGAGTGAGGGAGGGGGAAAAAAACCCAAGGGACTTGCCACATGTAAGCAGAAGAGGGTAGATATTGATCTCTACGAGCTCAAAGCCAGCCAAGGCTGCATAGTAAAACCCTGTCTCAAAACAAAACAAAAACCCCCAAACACAAAACCCAAGGGACTAGAGATCTAACTCAGTTGGTGCTGTGCTTGCAAAGAATACTTGAAGCCCTGGGATGTACCTCAGTACTGCATAAATTAGGTGTGGGAGCGCATATCTGTAATCTCAGAACTTGGGGGATGAAGACAGGACCTCAGATACTAAGTGAATTCAAGGCTAGCTTGAGCCAGACTCCCATCCTCACCTCCCCACAAAAATATTAACTTTTTTTGAGACAGTCTCTTTATTGTGTAGTTCTTGCTGTCCTGGAACTGGCTATGTAGAAGAGGCTGACCTTGAACTCCCAGAGACCCACCAGCCTCTTAAGTACTGTGATCAAAGGTGTGCACCACTTAAAAGGGAGAAATAGCTGGGAAGGGGTAGTGCGCGCAGATCTCCATGAGTTTGAGACCCAACCAAAAGAACAATGAAAAACTGAAATAAAACTGAATTTCAATGCACTGTACAAAAACTATGTAAAAAGGTATCTCATTTAACAAGGATCAATTATTTTCTGTGTAAACCTGGCAACCTGAATTTGATCCCTAGGATCCAATTAAAGATAGAAGGAAAGAATCCCATAAAGTTGTTCTCTGACCTTTACACAAACATTATAGCATATATGCACCACCCTTCAATAATAAATAAATAAATACATTTAAGCTAAATTCCAGAGCACCAAACTATGTGAAATGTATCAACCACCCAAGAAGCCCAGCATGGTTGCACACCCCTGCACTCAGAAGCTGGGGCAAGAAGATCATTAGGTTTGGGGCCCTGGACTACACAGTAAGCCTGTCTGAAGAAAGGAAATAAAATAGATACGAGTACCTTGTCTTTGATGATGCTTTCTTGGCACGCTGTACATTTTGGACTGGAGGAGCTGAAGGAACAGAGTAAGCATGTTAAAGCAGCAGTCCCTCCTTCCCTCAGGCTCAGTGGGCACACAGAATGCCTTCCTTTGCAGTCAGACCTGCTCTAGCTCGCGGCAACAGGCAGAGCTCCAGGATGCCATGGAAAATCTAACTTAAATAGGAATCCACAGTAGAAAAAGAACCAAACTTAAAAAAATGGTAATTTTTCAAAAGGAAGCTATTACGTTCAATAGCTCAGTCCCACTGGAAAAACTTAAAGAACATGAAATGACATGTCCTACTGGTGTCGTACTGAGTCTCAGAGGACCCTCTGGAAAGATCACTCACAGGTACTGAAGGCCTTTTGATATTCTGGTCTTGGGCTACAGACAAGTTCACTGTGTATAAAAATGCCAGTGGCACCTGCACAGGGGAACTGCCTCTATCCCTTAGGACACCCCAAGTTCAGCTATGGTGCTTCCACTCTCAGCAGGCAAAGCCCAGTGGGCTGTGGGTCCAGTGAAGGGATGCGATGAGGGCGAGGGGCACACAGGAAACTGGCTACTGGGCTTGGTCTTGGTTTCAGACACCCAGGGGTGAGTGGCCAGTTGGGAGGAGGGTGGGCTTTTAAAGCTAATGTGTCCTGAGAGTACTGATAGTGTAGTAGTATGTCCTATAGGGATCCAAGGGCCAAGCACAATGCCTGGCAAATACATAACAGCTACAGGACGAAGCTCTTCCCTGGCCAATTCAAGTTCTGTCCTTTAACTCCAATCTGCCCTTGTGATTTTACCACAGCAACCCACAAAGCTCATGAGCTTCTAGGGTCTTAGTACAAGCTCTATGTGTACCTCCTAGGCAAGCATGCGTACTTTACACCTGTTTGTCCTCCATGTGACCCTACCTTCCTCTACCGTGGCTTCTATTTTAAGGACTTATGATCATTTGGCATCACCACCATAAACATGAACTTCTTGAGCACAATACAGCAACACTGATGGGGGCTCAAACCTTTGTGGACAGAGTGCTGACACCATATAGGAGACTTCAGGAAAGAGGCCTGGGGGTGGGAGGTGAGGCAGGTAGGGCAAGGTACAAAGGCCTCAGAAAATTCAGACATGAGATCTCCCTGCGTTTCCTAAAGGCCTCTGAAGTTAAACTTAAAAGCATTCACGGTTTTGAGAGAAACAGGTGAAGATAGGTATAGCTGCCCTGGCCAGGAAGCCTGAAGACATATGCAGCACCCACCTGAGCAGGGCAGCCATGCAGCTCTCACAAAACCGATGCCCACACTCAGTCTGCTTCGGGTTGCACAGCACCAGGCGGCACTTCTCACACTTATACTTGTCTTCCACTGCCTTCACAAACTTCTCCTTGTAGCCGCCTTGCTCTGGCACAAGCACTGACCCTGCACTGCGATCAGGCTGCAGTTTGAGAGGTGGGTTGGGCTGCAGGGCTCCAGCAGCATCCATCTTTTTGCTTGACTCCATCTTAGGAAAAAGAAATTCTGCCAGGAGAGAAGTAATGATAAGTGTCCATCATCCCCTTCATCCTTTGAGAAGGCCTAACAAACACGACTGAGAAAAGCAAAAGTGCCCGAGGTCATACTTCCAGTATTTAAAGAGTACAGCAGACTCCTTCCCAGTCTTAGTCTGCCATGGAGCAAGACAGACCACATGACTTCCTTCTTTACGTTATCCAGAGAGCACTGTTAACACTGTTATTCAAATACTTGTTGAGAAAAAGACTTCATAAACTGTATTTCCAAGATTCCTTAAAATACACAAAGTATTTTTCTGTGCCAAAACTTCATTCCAATTATTTGCCCAAAGTAGCAGCCATTGTTACTGCTAAGATTTATTTTGTTTTTAATGGTGTGTGTATCATCTACACATGGAGACATACATGTCAGTGCAGGTGCCCTTGGAAGCAAAAGGCATCAGATCCCATGGAGCTGGAGTTAGAAATAGTTGTAATCAAACTTGGGTCCTCTGCAAGAGCAGTAGGCACTCTTAACCACGGAGCTACCCACCCCTCCAGTCTTAGCATCAGCCATTCTTGGCCAATTTTATTTTCTAGTTAAGTCCCTGACCATAACTCCCACCAGACTGTTACAAAGCCAAAGTGGGCCTGTGGCTAGTCCACTACCTTGTGTTCCAGCAGTGGTACTTACTGTAAGCGAGGAGTTTCTAGACCATACGAGCCACGTGTGAGTGTGCCTGCAGGATTCAGGGCCCTTGTTTCTGCCCTCTGCCCTCAGTTTACCTGAGTAAGCCCCCACACCACAGAGCCATGGTACTGTCACATAGAGCCTAGGAGGAGCACAGAGTAGGGTCTCTTTGGGGGGCTGAGATTCAGGCAGGCATAAAGGTGCTCAGGTCAGGCCTGGCAGAGGGACATGGGACTGGATATGTCTCTCAGCCCCTACACAGGTTCACTTTCCACATCTGGTTACCAGTTTCTCTGCCTTCCACCTGCAAGTCCCATGATGGACAATGAGAGCACTCCCCAATTCAGCCACACAGATCTCAGGATAGGCTGCTCTGTCAGTTGAGCCTTGAAGTCAAGTAAGTAAAACTAATCAAGAACACAAAGCAGTTGACTAGATTCCCAAGGAAACACTGTCTTTAATGGAAATTATAGCCAGCATCAATATCACACATCAACAGTGACAACACCTCCAGTAGTCCAGCACAGATGGAATGAGTCCAGATGGCGGTAAAAAGGCTGGCTTCTCTTTCCTTTGTAGATATTCCACAATCAGTGTGAAGTTTTATAACAAGAAACTTTGAATGATGGACAATTATATCTATTAGTAACCCTGTAAAGTTCCTCAGAGACTTTTTTAGGAGTTTGCCACACCCATCCTCTCTCAGACCTTTCTGGGTAGCTCTTAGCACACAGGTACTGATATGCTTAGCTCAGCTTGCATAGTCCATGAGTCCTTCCCCTGTGCACCTCAGCAAAGAAGCAGGTCAGAAAAGACCTACAGAAAGAAGCCTGTGGTGGCCTCTGAAACACAAAATTTATTTTTCTGTCTCCCACTTCCAGTCCTTTCCCACACCATGCCATGTATCTGCTAAGTAAACAGGTGCTTTCAAAAGTTACCAGTTCCCTTAAAAATGCATCCTGTTATTGCACAAATTATTTTTGCTATTTAAAAAAACGTATGAGTCTGAATGGGCAAGCATATAATTCAGTTGGTAGAGAATTGGCCTGGATTGTATCCCTAGTATCAAATGTGTTTTGGTGGCATGCTAGCACCTATAATCCTAGCACTCAGGAGGCAAAGGCTGGAGGATCAGTGGATTAAGGTTATCCTCTGCTCCACGGTGAGTTTGAAGCCAGTTTGTGATCCATGAGAACCATTTCAAAAACAAAAACCATAAAAACAAAACCCTCTAGATTATCTAAACTCAGATGGGACAGATCCTGTCAACTCACAATATTTGGAGCATCTACTCCCAGGACTCCCCTTACTTCTCATGTCAGTGTGAGACTCAGAGTTAGGAGCTAGGACCGAGAACCCCCACATACCACAGGCACAGAGCAGATACAAGTGCTCAGGAAAAGGCTGGGGCAGAGCTGAGTCTTCCTCTTCCCCTAAGTCCTGCTCATGTACTGTTCTCTGCTGTTCTTTCTGAGGAGCAAGAACAAAATTTTCATGACTAGAGATGTATAAAAATGGCTGTCAGCAGCAGAAAAATTAATGAACTGATTGTTTAGCCACACCTGGGTAAGCTTTAATGAAAGAGAATGTTGTTGTGGCCTTGTATGAAACCTCAGATGTGTACAAGTAAGTTTTCAAGATGACTTCAAGGGGTCAATGACTCTGCTTGCAGTCTGCCGTTGAGAAGCCTGTTTACAAGAATGACAGCTTACTTTTCTGAGCTATGTGTGAAAGTGGCCTGGATTGAAGATCTGCAGGGAGCTCACTGGCTGCCCAGCACCAACCATTCTGTGCCCCTGGAGTGCTCAGTATCCCTGCACAGTCCAATCTCACAGTGTACGTCCCCTTCTTCTAAAGGAGTTCCAAGCAACCCTATGCGCTTGCCCCATGGCACTTCCCACTGGGGAACATCAGACTTGGATAAGGACTAGGACTTGGGTATCTTCAGCTGACTGACTGATAACCCCAGGTACTGAGAACAGTGCCTTGACAGGTAGTGAGTGCTCAGTATGTACCTGCTGCACTACTAGAAAGATGAAGTCTGAGACACTCACCTCAAACGACTTCTATGTCGGGCTGACTTCAGGAACAGAGAATTTTAATTCTGTGCAATGTAAAAACCAAATTTCAGTGTGGTGCTCTGCTCTACAGTGCTTGGGAAGCTGTGTTGAGTACGGTCTTGTGACGAGAAATGAGGGTAACTAAATTCCTATTTCTAAGTTGGGGTTTCTATTGCTGTGAAGAGACACCATGACCACAGCAATTCTGTAAGAGAAAACATTTAATTGAGGCTGGCTTATAGTTCAGAGGTTTAGTCCATTATCATCCTGGCAGCACACAGGCAGACATGGTACTGGAGAGAGGTAGCTGAGAGTTTTACATCTGGATCCAAAGGCAGCAGCAGGAAGAGAGAGAACCACTGGGTCTGGCTTGGCACTTGAAACCCCAAAGACCACCCCCAGTGACTCGCTTTGTCCAACAAGGCCACACCTCCTAATGCTACTCCCTAAGCATCCAAATATTTGTGTCTATGGGGCCACCCTTATTTAAACCACACCAAGAGACCCAGTTAATGATGAGTAATCTCTTTCTTTTGCTATAGAATGTTATGCTGTATATAAATAAGAAAAGACTACAACTGCAGGTCTTTGTTTTTGTAGAATGCCAAAGAAAAGGAAACAGTTTTTTTTTTTTTAATAAAAAGCTATACCTAGTTCATCAACTAGAGCCTTGCAGCAGTCTGCTGCAAAAGGCACTGAATAGCTGGAGGCAGGTCTGTGGGGACTCACCCCCTCAACACCTCCAGGGCCACAGTAGGCCACTGACAACTGATCCACATCCCTCACACAGTCATTCTAAGGCTCAGTGGGTATGAAGGAAGCAGCTTCAGGAAAGAGAAACCACAGGATGGGCACAGCAGGTTTGTGTGCTGCATACTTACTAGCCATGAGAGCCTGAGAAAACCACCTGAGTAGAGTGCCCAGGACAGAGCCCAGACAAGTGGGGACCAGTGCTATAGGAGTGGGGGAAGAAGAATGTGGCAGAGGCACTGCCAGAGGAGTGGGGCTTCTTGGTGGGAAGGTAAGAATATTCTGAAATTAGAGAGTGCTGCTAGCTAACTGTAGACTAAAGTTAGTCACCCTAACCGTAGACTAAAATCACTGGGCTTGTACTTTAAATGGAGTAAATTTTGCATCTTAACATAAAATCTTGATGTAAACTAATAAAAATAATTTACTCAAAATAATGCAATTTAAATTTGATTAGCTTGTGATACCTAATAGATACAGCAGATTACATTTACCTTAATGCTGAAGCTAGACAGTGCTGCAGGCTGAGGACCATGCTTGCCATGAGGGACACAAGATTCTCATTTTTATGGCAGAGCTACTCAGCAGGTAGTTTCCTCTCAAGCTTAGGTGAGGAATTCGACCCAGGCAGCACACGAGGAGGCAAACAGCCACCCCTCCCTCCACAAGCCATGTCAAACATCTGAATTAAGTCATTGTTTTCATTTGTTTCCAACAATTTATCTGAAGAATTCTCTTGTCAGCACGTGAAAGCCTGAAATATTATTTATTATTCTATACATTTTGTTGAGTTTCACTCATGCTGCTATCTTCTGAATTTCACTACACAGCTTAATATTGATAGTCAAATTTTACTTTTTTACTTGTAAATAGTGTGAACAAGTTTCTCCACAGGGACACTGACAATACAAAGATGACATGCTACAGGAGTTTTCATTTTCTTTTCCTTCCTTTCTTTTTTGAGACCAGCTTTCTCTGTATAAGAACCTTGGGTATCCTGGAACTCACTTTGTAGACCAGGCCAGCCTCGAACTCAGAGCTTCACCGGCCTCTGCTTCCTGAGTACTGGGATTAAAGGCGTGCATGGCTACCACCTGGCACATAATTTGTTAAATTACACTGATTTATAAGGGGAGCTGAGGGACAGTGAGTGTATGCTATGGCATATATATGCATGCACGTGAGAAGATAATTTATAAGAGTCGGTTCTCTCCGTCCATTATGTAAGTCTCAGGAATCAAACTTCAGTCAGCAAGTCTGGCAGCAAGAGCCCTTACCCACTCCACTGAGCCATCTCACTGGCTTCCATGTACCCTGGTGTATGCAGCACTGGGATTAAAGGTATGTGTTATCTATCATGCATGGCACATGTTTAATTGCAAAGCTAACAAAATGCCTAGCTGCATTTCCTAAAACAAATACACAAATTGGGTATAGTAACTGTGCTTCTTTCTACAGGCAATAAACTTAAGCTAAAAGACTTAAAAAGACTAGCTGGGCGGTGGTGGTGCACGCCTTTAATCCTAGCAACACAGGAACTCAGTCTGTGAGTTCGAGGCCAGCCTGGTCTTAGTGAGCTCCAGGACAGGTTCCAAAGCTACACAGGGAGGGGAGGGGAGGGGAAGGAAGGAAAGAAAGACAGATTAATTTAAAAAGACCATGCTCTCTAGCCCAATTAGGGAAGTCTGGTTTCTCATAGAACACTCAGTATCAGCGACACACTACACTCTCAGGGGCTGAATAACACCCTAATAATCCTGCTCAGAACATTTATTCCAGCACCTTTCCCAGTTTCCAATTCGTAATATTTTGTTGAGTCTGCTTCAGAAAGCTTCTTTCAAGATGTTCTGTTCACAATGGCAATGTTCAAACGTGCACTAAAGTTAACTGAACCACAGACTAGAGGAGCTCTTTCATAAGAGGGAAGGAGCTTGGGCAAAGCCCTGACTCATCTTCTGTGCTTTTTAGCACATAAGTTAATAGGACAGTCTTAAAACTCATGTGGAAATGTAAGAGATCTAGAGCAGACAAATTCTGAGAAAGAATAAGACTCAATTCAGCTCAGCAATGAGGACTCTGGTATTAGTCTGAAAGCAGCAAGGCTGAGTTGGAGGTTACTGGTTAGCAGCTGATCTTCACTGTCCCTCCCAAGTGGTCAACCCTGTTGAAGACACTGCTTGGGAGTATAAAACCTCTCTACGTAGGATCTTTTCTTTGTTCAGAATTAATGGACAATGTAATACCAGACACATATTGTGATCATGTGCAAAATACACAGTGCCATGA
The DNA here is from genome assembly GCA_001685075.1 of Bramus lutescens. Lineage (NCBI taxonomy): Eukaryota > Metazoa > Chordata > Mammalia > Rodentia > Cricetidae > Bramus > Bramus lutescens. The sequence goes on along the minus strand of LOEQ01000264.1, from coordinate 580,026 downwards.
AGTGACGAGTGACAACTTCAGCCAGAGTCAGTGTACTGCTCTTTCCTCTTATCCTCCCACCTCTTTTTTTTTTTTCCCCCCGTGACAGGTTTTCTCTGCGTAGTCCTGGCTGTCCTGGAACTTGCTCTGTAGAACAGGCTGGCCTCGAACTCACAGAGATCCACCTGCTGGGATTAAAGGCATGCGCCACCACCGCCAGGTTCCTCCCACCTCTCTTAAAATGCAAACATCACCTGAACTTTCTGTTCCTAAGTCTCTTACTAGCATTCATACTTTAAAATGTTTGCTTTGTGTGTATGGATATTTTGCCTACGTGTATATCTCTGCATGTCTGGTACCCAGAGGAAAGTGTTGGATCCCTGGAACTACAATTCTAGACAGTTGTGAACTACCATATGGATGCTGGGAATCAAACCAGGGTCTCTGCAAGAGCAACCATCTCTCCAGACCCCTTGCTTGTTTTATTCAGACACAGACTCAGAGAGTTCAGGCTGGCCTCAAGCTTAATATGCAGCTGAGGATGACCTTGAGTCCTTAATATTCCTGCCTCTATTTCCGAAATGCTGGGGTTATAGGTGTGAGCTACCATATCTAGTTCACATTTCTCTTCTCATCAATACTCTATCACCAGCATTATAAAAATTTTCCATTTTTACTATGGGATGCACTTCATCTTGCTGCTACAGTAATGGTTACTTATCAATGGTGCTCCATTTCCTACATTCTGCACAGTCAACTCCAAATATCCTGACTCATTTCTTTTGAGGCATTTGACAAATTTCCTCTAGGGCACATACCCCAGACTAGGGTTCCAGGACTGGCAAATACAGTCTTCAGGTTAAATATAGACAGCAGCCTAGTTTTCTAAGGCATTAAACTCAGAATCATGGTCTACAAAGTGAGTACCAGGACAGCCAGAGCTACCCAAAGAAACCCTGAGCTGGGCGTGGTGGCTTGTGCCTTTAATCCCAGACAGGTGGATCTCTGTGAGTTCAAGGCCAGCCTAGTCAAAGAGCTAGTTCCAGGACAGGTTCCAAAGCTACAGAGAAACCTTCTCAAACAAACAAACAAACAAAACAAAGGCCTTGCGATAAAAAGCACACATGATCTCTAAAACCTGGTTTTGCTCTTATGGAAACTGTGATACTCTTAGCCCTGAACTGTTAGAAATGAAAAGAAAGCTGGTGGGCAGGATGCAGAAACGGGTCAGCTTCATAATTCCAAAGAATTCTCCTGGAAGATGTACACACTCCCACAAGCAGCACAAGACTGTCCATCTGCAGCTTCATTAACACCTGGAATTACAGATCTCTGCATTTCTGCCATTCTACCTGTGGGTAGGAGAAACTGCTTCCTCTGCTCTTGACCACAACTAAACAAAAGCCTTCTGTGACCTCAAAACAGGAAAGACAGTTAGAAATGGAGCTCAGAGGCTACCTAGCACGTCCTGAGGCTAGCCGAAGTCATATAAGACCCTGTTTTCAAAACTATGGAGTGGGAATGCTCAGTGTATAAAGATATTTGCCAAGAAGAAAAAAGAAAATCTGACAACTAAGTTTGATCCCTGAGACCTAGATGGCAGAAGGAGAACTGACTCTCTCTAGCTGGCCTCTGACCTTCACACATGTGCCACGGCAAGTACACCCTCAATATCATATCCCACTGTGTGTGTGCATGAGTGTGTGCATAGGAACAGGGCAACTAAACCTTCAATTACATTATCATTTATCCATATTTTTTACTTTGGTCTTTGGTCATTTATAGAAATTTGGCAAAATACTTTATGGTCTGCCCTGAAAATTTTACCTATTGAAGTTGTTCTGTCATCCAGAGCAGTATGGATTTTAACAACAAGCATTAGGTCTATTATTTGGTCTGTGGAGGAGTTTCCCCCATGCTGACAGGGAATGATTGAACCAAATTTAACATGGGGCCTACAAGAGCTGCCCCCACAAGTAATTTACTGATGGCAAAGGGTTACCTTGCTTGTCCCTTGTTGAACTGCATTCATTTGTCCAGTGTCAGCCTTTGCCACACTTTCTGCATACTCTAGAAAGCTAAAGCCTTCTGTTTGGATTATCTCTTAAAACAAAACAAAACAAACAAAAAGTTTCTAGAAACACCTTGCCTACAATCCCTTTTTAGATGACCTTGTTTACCACAATTAAAACATCTTACATTTTGATTTTTCTTAAATTTTTTACAAATCATTTCTCCTACCCAAGTATCATCATGAATATGAGATTCAATATAAACCATATTTCGTATCCATTCATCTATGGGTGCTGATCTCACTTTTACCCTTTTGCATTGTGAATTAGCCTTTTTCTATTTACAGATGAAGTCCATCTTTGTAAAAAAAAAAATCGGGACTGGAGAGATGGCTCAGTGGTTAAGAGCACTGGTTGCTCTTCCAGAGGTCCTGAGTTCAATTCCCAGCAACCTCACAACCATCTGTAATAAGATCTGGCACCCTCTTCTGGCATGCGGGCATACATGGAGGCAGAATGTTGTATACATAATAAATAAATAAAATCTAAAAAAAAAATCAGCCAGGCAATGGTTGTATATATATATACATGTATATATATGTATGTATATACATATATACATATACATATATATGGGTGATCTTTAAACACGTCAAAGACATACTGAATATAACATTTAAAATGTTTTAATAACATAAGGCTTTTCTTGACAATGAGACAAATCTGCTCCTAGCAGCACCAATCCACATAAAAAAAAAAAAAGGATGTTGGGGATTGAAGAACCTCTGTATGGAGTTTACCTTCTATGTGGCAAAAGCTAGTCATTTAGGCAAGAAACTGTCCTTTCCTTGACTGCTGACAGTATGCTATCCAAACAAAAACGTGACTGCTGAACTTTGCCAAGAAATGGTAGGATAGTCCTTAAAATTTCCTGCTTCTCAGAAAAGTATGCCAGATATTCTAGGCCTGTAATCCAAAGTTGGATGCTTCAACATTACAGTAACTGTTGAGGCAGCCAGCTGTTTCTGTCATTTCTTACAATTTTGGAAATTGCTTATTCTGTACTTTCTGTTTACTCAAGTAATGAATGGTATATCTTTCTCAGGTCTTTGATGGGGTCGAGGACTAGATAGCTACAGGTACAGTTCTCCTTAATCATGGTAGAAAGCAAATTAGTTATGAAACACTGAACTCATGGGGAGAGGACAGCTAATGGAGTATTTTCTCAAAATTTCCCAAATACAAATGGACTGAACATTGTGACTGTATCTCTTACTTGATAATTGTCCTTGCTGGATATAGTTTCATTTTGTTAAGGTTAATACCTTTCCTTTCTATTTAGTATTTAGACAATATCTGATAATATGTTTTCTTTTACTTTTTTCTCTTTTCTTTTTTTGTTTTTTTGTTTGTTTGTTTTGTTTTGTTTTTTGAGACAGGGTTTCTCCTCAGCTTTGGAGCCTGTCCTAATCCTCATCTGTAGATCAGGTGGGCCTCAAACTCATAAAAAACTGCCTGTCTCTGTCTCCAGACTGCTGGGATTAAAAGTGCACACCACCACCACCTGGCAATCATCTTATTGTATATAGTTTTACATTGTTAGAATCAGAACCTTTCTTTTTTAATTAGACAAAAACAGGGAAATGTTATAGGAATTTGGTCTGTCTTATGGTCTGATGTTCAACAGAATGAGGCATTGGTTAGAGATGTGGAGTTCATATTCAGACAGCCTGAATGGAGTTCCCTGGCAGACTTGGGAGAAGGGAAAGAGAGGCCCTTGGAGGAAGAGCATGTAGGCAGACGCTGCTCGTTCATTCCCAGCTGCCCAGACCTGAAATAATCACACAGTAACTATATTATTTGCAATACTGTTTGGGCAGTAGCTCACGCTTCTTATTGGCTAGCTTTTGTATCTTAAATTAACATATTTCTAGTAATCCGTGTACCGCCATGTGGTTGTGGTCTACTGGTAAGGTTCTGTCTGGTGCCACATGGCATCTCCCTGATTCCACATACTCTCTCCTCCTATATCTGCCTGGAATTCCCACCTTGCCCTATTCTGCGCTGCAATAGGCCCAAAGCAGATTCTTACTAACCAATGGTATTCATAGCATACAGAGAAAAATCCCACATCAGAAGCGGGCAGGGCAGGGGGAGGGGGTGTGCAGGCCTTCAAGCCAGGAAGTGGACAGTGGTGGTATGTTGTGGCTGCTTGCATTCTCTCAGATTTGTATTTTTAATATTTACCTCTGAGTTTTATTTTTTAATAAATAATAAAAAATTGCAATAAAATTCTGTCTCGGGGGGGTGAAAAGGGCAGGGGCTCCTAAAGTTAAGATAGCTGCATCCATCCTGGTGGGTCAGAAATCCCCCATGTTCCACCTGTAAGCTATGCACTATCATGAGGAAAAAATAGCAATATCAGTCTTTAAAACCTCTCCAAACAGAAGACTGTAGAAACTTGATTAGATGTCATGATTGGATAGAAATACTTTAATTTCACTTATTTTTGCATGGTTATAGACACAGTATACCTCTGTCCTAAAATTTAGATTTAGCAATCATAAGCTAATGAAATTCTATATTTATAATCCTACTGAAGAAAGCTTATGATATATAGTAGTATATTATTTGCATTTTAATAAATAAAGCTTACCTGAAGAGCAGAGGGCAAAGCAGCCACACTAGTCTACCATATAGACCAGGTAGCAATGATACACGCCTTTAATCCCAGCACTAGAGAAGAATATAGCATCCTTGCACCGCTATATTGTAAGACTCTATGCTGTTCTTCAAGCAGACTTAGTGCTTTATTCTTCACTATCTGCTATAATTTCAGGGGGAAATCTACTGTACCTGATGGCCTTATATTACCCGCCATAAGATATCTCTATGTCCTCTATATGAGGACATAGCTGTACAAATTCCAGCCAGCTGCTGTGGATGCTTGGCTTTCATGTGTCATACAGCAGAAGAGATAATGACTTCACAATTATAACTTCAGCATAAGGTCTCTACTCCTGTGATTTCGCTTCATTTTAATTTTGAAGCTTAGAAAATAGAAACAAAAGTACATTTGCTGACAAAAGAGTGTTCCAAAGAACTGGAAAGTCCGGGGAAAACCAAAAAAGGGAAGCATCAGATAAACAAAGAAAATGGCAGAGCACAGGAGTGAAGATCATGTGAACATGTGAGCAGAGCATAAACACCCATGTTTCACTACCTGTGGCTGTTCTGTTACTGTTATGACCAAAGCAACTGAAGGAAGGAAAGGTTGATTTTAGCTCACAGTTTGAGCATGCAGTTCTAAATGGTGGGGGAGGCATGGCAGCAGGAGCAGGTGACGCTGGTCACATTGATCTGCAGTCAGGCAGCAGAGAGATGAGTGCTGGTGCTCAGCTCACTTTCTCCTTTTAATATATTCTACTACCTCAGCCCATGAAGTAATGCAGTCTATACACATGGTGGTCTTCTAGTGAGCCTTTCTGGAAACATGCTCATAAACATATCCTGAGGTCTGTTTCCACAGCTCTAACTCAGTCAACTTAACAAGATTATTAAAAGTCCTGGTTCAAAGAGAGAATGAGAGACACAGACCAACCCACACAAACTGACAGGAGCAAAAAACTAAATTACAGAATAGCTTACAAATATAAGAAAATAGCAGTTACTTGTAGTTCTGCATTACGCCTTGGTTCATATAATTAAGATTATTTAAAGATTTATTATTTTTTATCTTTTATGTATGAGTGTTTTATCTCACCTATATGTGCTCCACATACATGATACTCAGGGAGGCAAGAAGATGGCACTGGAGCTCCTGGAGCTAGAGTTACAGGTGATTGTTCACTGAGTATTGTTAGTGCTGGGAACCAAAACCAGGTCTTCTCTAAGAGCGGTCAGTATTTTTAGCTGCTAAACCATCTCTCCAGGCTACAATTTAGGAGTTCTAAAGCACCTCTTAGATGCAGACCTGTTGATGTGTTGCTTTTATTGATTAATGAATAAAATAACTTCCTTGGCCTGTGAAAGGGCAGAATAGAGCTAGGTGGGGAAAATAAAACTGAATGCTGGGAGAAAGAAGGTGGAGTCAGGAGAAGCCATGGAGCCCAGCCAGAGACAGACACTGGATAGAATCTTGGGGGTATGCCACAGCCATGTGGCGATACACAAATTAATAGAAAGAAATGGGTTAAATTAAAATAAAAGAGCTAGCCCATAAGATTGATCTCGATTATCCGGTTCGTCACTAAATTAATTATGTCAAAGACAGTGGTTATTTTTGGGCTGAGCAGCTGGGAACAAACAAGCAGCCTCCCCACAACAGCTCTGGCCCATAGCTGGAGTCCTGCCATCTAGACAGAAAGGCAGGAGCAGGACCCAAAGCTCAAGCCACTATGTAGGTGTATTGCAGCAGACAAGATCTTTTCAGGGGAGGTTCTGCCTGGCTACAAGAGTAAGGTGAGAGGAGAGAGAGGGGGCTGTAATTCCCTTACCTAGAGCATTACCTTTACAGAAAAATGGATTCAAAGAGCAAAAAACATTAAGGCTACATTAAGGAGAGCTTACAATGTTTAAAACTTTAGAATAAAATGTGGTATTGGAATTGGCAGCTTTCATCGCTCCTTCCACTCTCCCTTAGACTCCCCCCTTTTCTGGTGGGTTTAACTCTGCTCCAGTTCTAATTCAAATCTTCTGACCCCCCCCCTTCACTGAACACTTGACACTGCCACACCTAGGGAGGGCATGGGGCTAAGAAAGAAAACAGCTTTTCCTCTCCAACTCTGGAAAACGATGAGAAACTGTAGATGCCTATCTTATGGTCACTGTGAAGAATTAGGAATAGAAGCTCGGATTTTTGAAAAGTATTTAATTGTGACTTGGAATCATGAAAAGGTTTTGTAAAATCACAATACAAATAAAATGAAAAAGACCTTCTTCCCTTAAAAAACTGTGAAACACGTGCATTAATTATGTAACCAGTTGATGATGTGGCAAGGGAATAGCTCATCTTAGGTCTTCTGTTGCTGTTGGTATTGTTATTTAAAACAACCACACAATTGAACAGGTTAAAACAACTGAGTGAATATGCTAAGTCTTTTAGGAACTAAGATTTTCAGCATAAGAGGAAAAAAGACCAAGCTCCCACATTGTTAGTGCCCATAGCAAGAGTCCCAGGGCCCCAAATCCCACTTCCCACAAAAGAAACCAGAGCTGCTGAGAAAAAGCAGGCAGCTGCAGGTGGCAGTAAAGAAGCTTCAAGATGAGTAGAGAACACCTAAAAGACCAGAAAGCAAGGAGGGCAGCCTTTGTCATAGACCAAACACTGTGCCTAGCAATCAGGAAGCTCTGCTGGCCAGAAACGGCACCTGACTATCTCTAGCATACCTGAAAATATGATTCAATTCACAAGAAACAACTGGTTACATACAAGTGATAGTAGAACCATATGGCTGAGAACTTATAGAAATACTCAGGCATATATTTTCCTATTTACTATTTGAACTATCCCTTAGGGTAAGCAAATACTCAGTGGGGGAACTACTGACACAAAAATGCAGAAACATTTCAGTTATTCAAGGAAGAATACATGACAAAGTCAGAACAGAAGCATTTTGCAGACTCTAGTGACTGAACAGAGGTGCAGACATTGTGCCTCCGGACAAGAACACACTAGCCTACAAGGAGGGCTGATGAAGCCAGGAACCAGCCTCTGCATATACCCATCTGTCACATGTTCAGTGCCAATGGCCAAAGCCAGGCAGGGAAAGCTCTCATAAAGTACAACCAGCCTGAAATTCACAGCACAAAAACTCCAGGGAACCTGGGTGGAGAAGATTACAATGACTGAGGAGACTTACTGGCTTCTAGCCTACTTCACAGACAGAAAGAACTGTTAGCTATGGGGTGGGGGTGGCACTGTGATGCTGCTGAGTTTAGAAAGAAAACTAAAGTGACAGTTTTCTGGCTACTTTTTAAAAAAATATTTATTTATTTATTATGTATACAATATTCTGTCTGCTTGTATGCC
>LOEQ01000264.1:537834-552581 GCA_001685075.1 Bramus lutescens | reverse complement strand
CCTTTGGAAGAGCAGGCAATGCTCTTAACTGCTGAGTCATCTCTCCAGCCCCCTGAGTTTTCTTTGAACACTAAAAAATTAAAAACCAGGGTTAACCATAATCTGGTTGGAAAATCAATTTGCATTTCGGCTTCTGAGAAGGAAACCTCTTACTACTTGTAATAAATAGATTGAGCTGGGTGGTGGTGGCGCACAGCTTTAATCCCAGCAGAAGCAAGTGGATCTCTGTGAGTTCAAGGCCAGCCTGATCTACAGAGCAAGTTTCAGGACAGCCAAGGATGTTACATAGAGAAACTCTGTCTTGAAAAACCAAAAATAAATAAATTGACTGATTGAACCTACTATCATTATGTCATTCTGCCTTAATTGTGGTGTCATTGTTAGTACTCAGGCATCTGTACTGGCCTGCCCTTGGGGTTCTGACAGGCTATGTCCTCAGCTGCAGCCCACTAAGAGTAACTGCTGTGCACATTCACTATGTTCCCATCTTTCTCTGTCTGTCTGTCTGTCTTTCTCTCCCTCTCTCTCCCTTCTCTTCTGCTGCTCCTGTCTGAAGGCCGGTCTTAGTCTCCCCTTCCCTTTTCCCTAATAAAAACCCCCTCCATGTGAACTCTACTGCCTAGCGTCTTTCTCTCTTGCACCACTTTTTAATACAGGTGTCAAGTCAGATCGTGAGAGTGTGTGTCTTGGTGGCAAGAGGTTGACATCAAGTGTCTTATCCTATCATTCTCCACCTCATTTTTTTTCCTTTTTGATTTTTCAAGACAGGGTCCCTTTGTATAGCCCTGGCTATCCTGAAACTCACTCTGTGGACCAGGCTGGCCTTGAACTCAGAGATCCTCCTACTTCTGCCAAGTGCTGGGATCAAATGTGTGTGCCACCACCACCTGACATTCTATACCCCAAATTTTAACACTAGGTCTCTTACTAAACCTGGAGCTTGCTGATTTGGTATACTCACTAACCAGCAAGCTCCGGGGACTCTCCTGGTCTCTACCTCTCCCTTCTCCCCACAAGCCCTGGCACTTAGGGTATGAGGATTCAAACTCAGGTCCTCATGCCTGCATGGTAAGCACTGTACCAACTGAGCCATCTCCCCAGCTCCTCAATTCAGGATTTAGCTGGAGTACATGACTGCTCACAGCTCCCATCACAGCAGGTGGTACACAGGGCAGCCTCCATGTCCTTCCCATGAATGTATCATTATCTGCACACTAAAGAGAAGCTCATAAAATATGCAAGAAAAAAAGAAACGTGGAAATTTAATTTTTTAATTAAAAGCTCTAAGTTAGAGACCTGAAATCATGAAAGACCCCTTTTCTGACAAAAGGAAAACAAAAGAAAAAGTATATTAACTGATAGCAAACCTTGTCTGTCAGAAATGAACCTCAGGGGATCAGACAGCCAGGAGCCAGGAGCAGGTTTCTGATAATGGACCTGGTTCTGATCTATTATGGGATCCCAACCAAGTGGATTACTTCTTTGGGCCTCAGTTTCTTCATCTGAAAATAAAGGGATAGAATTAGACAAAGTTCTTAAATGAGGCCCATAGGTAAGTCACAGCAATACATCCACTAATGGGTAACTCAAAGAATAACCTACCTTCAAATTAAAGTTATACCATATAATTCTGAGTTCTAGACCATACAGGTATAGGTAGTAAGTTCAAGCACACTGGGGCTTTAAAGCAAGACCCTGTTTCCAAAAAGCCTGCAATGTGGTTTAAATGTATACGGAAGACTGCCTTTTTGCTGTCTGAGAGTTCTTTGCAGCTATGGCTAGCTTGGAACTTACTGTATAGACCAGGCTGGCCTCGAATTCACAGAGATCTGCCTGCCTCTGCCTCCTGAATGCTGTGATTAAAGGTGTGTGCCACCACACTCAACTTGAGGAATGAACTAGCTATAAATGCTGCCAGCAATCCTTTGATAATAAAGCCATGGGTCTTCCTTTAAAATTTTCACAAGATTGATCACTGAGCCTCTTTCCCCAAACCAACCACCACAACTTCTAATCTAAAGGAAGTCAGGCTCTGGAACCTGGAAACTTCTGGAAAGAAGTTCTTCATATAGACAGAAAGCTCTGCCAAGACACCACACCACATCAGGACATGAAGTTACAAGTACAGTTCAGGATGGGGGATTACCAGGCATTTTCAGCCCCACTCTACATGGCCCACTGGCTGACTGTGGTGAGATGGCTCTCCAACCTGAGGCTAAAAACAGTCTTTCAACCATAATCTGTGACCAGGAACCAAGAGACAAGGCAGATGTCACCAGAGAAAGAGCTGAGCAGGGTAGCCAACTCTGTAAGCACAGAGAAAGGATGAGCTTTTCCATAGAAGCTGAATTTATTTACACTGATCATGTATGCAGGCTCTCAGCTGGAAAATCTCAGTTAAAATGCCAGGAGGTTCAGAGCCCATTCACAAGCTTTTCAGAACACATGTAGTTGCCATGGTAACCCTGACATTATATTTCTTGGTGTTGGACATATAAAATTAACAACCATGAAGCATTCAGTGCATTTTTGGGTAACCAATTTATAGCAAAACCAATCTGAGTTTGGATTTAGCCTCCCTCTTAGATAAACAAAGAGGACCAGCTGACGGTAGTACCCAGCTCATCCTATGCATAAGCACAGAGCTCCACACTTGAGAAAATGCTCATATGAGAAAAAATGAGAACTCAGGGAACTGGACTTCATCATCTATCATCATATGGCTGATGATATATCCTATGCCAGAAAAATGAAATATTTTATGCCAAATCAATGAAATTTTCATTGTTTAAAAGAAACAAATATGTTATAATCCGTATTTCTAAGATTCAAGCTTGTTTATTAGAAAGTCAAGGAAAAGCAAATCCTTTTCAAAGAACACCCTGAGTAATTCATTAGAGGATATTACTTCACAATAAGTAAGACAATTCTTCAAATGTCAGAACTGTCATTAGCAAGATACCAAGTTTTATTTCTTAGATTCAGTGGAGAGCTATTCAAATCATAATTTACTTTGATTCTGGATATTCATAAATACTTAAAATATACAAACGCATGCTTTTAAAAGTCCCTTACCTTTGTATACCCCACCATCTGAACTCATAGATGAAAACCAAAATATCAGGCACAAACTGCAAAGGCATCTTCTCAGTTTCACATCTGAGGGAAGCCCACTGCACCAGAAACTAAGAGCTGCTGCAGGACAAGCCTGTACTAGCCAAGGCACTCATAAAATTGTCTGCATCTAATCACAGAACCGAGGGTCCTGAGGCATATTAGACCCACCATCTCCTCCTTCAGCTCAGAGGCAGCAGGCAGCAGTGTGAAGGGAAGCGGGTGGCTTCCATATTAACAGGGCTTTGCTAACCGCTGCATTGCAGTCTTTCTGAAAGCTACCAACCTCAGAAGCAAAGGCGCTGGAGACAGATTTCTCGGCAGAGGGAGCTACCTTTGGAGCCACAAAGATTTTTTTTAAGGATCTTAAAAAAATGTTACAAACTTCTAGACGTATTTCTGGGTTTTCAACCTGTTTCCTAAAGGCTGCCTGGTTTGTGCTTTATTCTGGGGTATGGCTGGGACAGCTGATTGAGCCAGATAACAACAATGCTGAAATGAATGAAACATGCATAGTGATAGTGACACACAGTCTTTAATGTTCCTGCTGCCTGTGAGGACTCTACACATCTGCCACCAAGACTGTCAGCTTCTATGCTCCTGCTGAGAAGCTCTGAGAATGAACCACAGCTTTAAAANAAAAAAGCCAACAAGTCAGTATGTCTAGCTCCTGTACAAGTAGCTTTCACCTGGACACCCCAGCTACCTTCCCAGATTGGTAAGAACCACCATGTGGTCAGAGGACCTGAAATGCTAAACCACTGACCATGCAATCAAATTTAGAAAAAGAGACTTTAATGGTAGCAGTTTCTTAAATGGTTTTTACACTGCATTAATAAAACTGTTTATTCATGGATTCATTTGGTGAACACTTTGTATTATATGGAAAGGGAATGTGAATGACAGTTTAACATTATGGTGGTTACAAACCATTCAGTGAGAATGCAACTGAGGAACAAGTCATTCCAAGTGTGAGGACAGTGGTATGGTCAGGCCCAGTACCCTGCAGGGAGAACAGGAGCTATTCTGGGGATCAAAGAGGGATCAGGACAAGGTCCTATAAGGAAGGAACCTAGGATGGATGAAGGAGGAAAGCTGAGAGAATGCATACTCCAGACAGCTGTGCACATCCCTGAGTAGGAAAATGGGTCCTCAGTAAGAGTTTGTGAGCTCCAATCTAATGTTAGGGCCTGACCCCTCTACACTCACAACAGCATCCCTGAGCAGCTCTGTGCATCCACAGTTGACAAAGAATTAGAGTTTCTTGTATCTGAGGCATACAGGTGCCCAAGAGTCATGAAGATCAAGTGACAGGGCCAAAATGTGAACCTAGCAGGCAGCTCTGTGCCATGTAGTCCTACTCTAGTGCCCTCAGCTGGCTTAACAGCGGGCTCCTGTTGATTCTGGTGACAGACCAGAAGGGATTCCTATGCACAGTGGCTTCTTCTCAGATGTACTTTGTTCTACTGTGAATCTGTAGTCCAGTATGATGAACAGGCAGTAAATGAAAAACTTGGTGAATGAATAAACAAACTGAAGCTCTGCTGATCACTCCCATACATTTCTGAAGGCATCATGAAAACACCCCCTCTCTTCACCTCTCATATCTACCTAACTGTGTTTTAACCACATGCCCAACTTCACAAACACTTCAGAAACTCCTTTCCCAAGGCCCCTTTCTCCTGTTATCCCCAGGGTTTCCACACTGTGCTTGTGGCATACAGTTCTATGTGTACTGTATGACGTTGTGGTTGCCATTCACAGAAGACACACCATCAATCTCACAGTTGCAGTCTCATTGGATGGCCTATAACCACCATAATGATAAACTGTCACTCACAAAACTCAATTGTTCTCTGTGAGGTAGCTTCTAGTATCATTTTCACCTGACAGATACGGAAACTGAGGCACAAAAGCCCTAATTATAGTCTAAGTGGGAGCCAGGATTGAAACCCAGACCCTGGGTCATTTGCTAATCAGCCATTCCTGCTTTTATGGGCATGCATAGGGCTCACTGATACTAACTAGAAAAAGAGGATATTGGCCTCTCAGAGAACTTTTAAGAACTTTTTATTTACTTGTTTTGTTTTTGTTTTTCGAGACAGAATTTCTCTGCGTAGACCTGGCTGTCCTGGAACTCATTCTGTAGACCAAGTTGGCCTCGAACTCACACAGGAGATCTGCCTCCTGAGTGCTAGGATTAAAGGCATGTGCCACCAATGTCTAGCAAGAACATTTTCCAACCTTCCTGCTCTGTCTCATTCCAAGCAAGACATGAATAAATGGACACAGCCCCATCACATAGTGCATCTGGTCAACAACGGGCTGCTACAGGACTCCACAGTCTGTGGTAGTTGTCCTGATGTAAGCACTCTATGATGCACTCACTCTTCAATCACGGGCACATTCTGCACACATATCCTCCCCTCCATCCTTTTGGGATGCATGACTGTTGATTCGACTCACTAGTGAATTCCCGACTGACCTGGAAAATCTCACAGCACATAGGAAATGAGCAGAGAGACAGCAGGAGGAAATGTCTTTTTGTCATCACTGCTTCAGAGACTCACTGGAGTAGTTAAACCCTCACAGAAGCTTTCATCACATGCTGTTGGGCAAATTTAGGTGCCACTCTGGGCGCTCTCCACTGAAGTCCCAGTAGAGCTTTACCTTTCAAGTCAGGGATCAAGGCTTATGCTCTGTAGTTGTCCTAATCCCACCAGCTACAGGCAACTGTAGCACAGCAGTTCACTTTTTCCACTGAGCTAGCCAGTCCAAAGCAGCCCAATGAAGCCAGGCCCTGTGCTCCAACCTGAATGGGATTTCCCAGCAGAATACTGCAGGGACAGGCCAGTGTCTTATATCAAACTCTTGATACAAGCCTCCTGGGGACACCTCCACAGGTGGAGCTAACAGCTAATCAGTATACAATACATGGGGATGGAAAGAGGCTGGCAGAGAACATAACCTGTCCCCAGTGCTAGTGCTGGTAAATAAGAGGCACTCATCTTGTGGTCCTTCATTCCATCTTAAGTTTCACCACTGGAAAGCTTAGACTGGGGGAAGTCAGTGTGGATATGCTTGGGTTGCACAGGTCTGTGGTGGTGGCTTCCTGCTACCTCTACTTTACAGAGGACTACAACTGAGGAATAACTTTCTGAGTGTGCCAACATTCAAGCAGCGCACCTTCACTTTAACTCTGATGCAGTGTTCAGAGAACAGCACTCGCTCCTCTGGTCTACACTGTAGGCAGACCAGAAAGACCCCGCACCACTCTAGTATGACTCTTCTCAAGCAACTGCTCCTGTGCTAAATCCCAGGTTCCTTGACCAGGAAAGAATGAGACACACACTATCAACCCTATGGAGATGATGTAACTCTCAGCTAACAATGTATATGAAAGGGCCTTGAAAGGACAAACTGTCTCAAAATGTTGGGCACGATGATTACAAAACTCAGTCATCTTTGCAAGTCTAACTTAGTTTAAATATATGAGAGACCTTAGAATGGCGACAGCATTCCCACCTAACTCTGTTTGCAAGTAACCATAAAGTCAAAGGAATATTCTGGCATCATTACTTAAAAGTCAGAATGTATAATAAAGGAAAATTCTGTAATGCGAACTACTTTTTAAATTCTGTGTACCTGTTCAATGACGAGGTACTATCTAGGATACTCTAAAATATGGGTTACATTCACTAATTTTTTTTTTCAGAAACTTGAAATTTCCAAATTTTAGGATACTTATTTCTAAGAATAGAATTGCCAATGTGCATTACTATTAACATAGTCATGGAGGAATCTCAAGAATATTATGTTGAGAGACACTCCAGAAGCATTCTACACATAGTTTTAAAAGTTGAAGCAAGGTGTAGGGTGGTGGTATTCATGGGCTAGTGACAGACCTAGCCATGCATATATGGACTAGTTACAGATCCCACCCCCCCATTCTCTGTCATATTATTTTTCAAAAGGAAGAGGATGAAGCTGCTGTGGCAGTCCAGTCACTGTACTCCTCCCCAATGAGGAAGGAGAAATTACTCATATTAACTGTACAGAAAGAAAAAGAAAAAAACAAGCTATGCCAATAGCTTTTAATCACAGCTGAACAATTAACTATTATAAACTGTAGCTAAGAACCCTGTACTTGGCTCACCCAAGCACCCTGCCAGAATTACGAGCAGCAGCATCTCTATTAAGAGTGAAAGCACAGAGCTGGGTGGTAGAGCATGCCTTTGATCACAGCGATATGGAGGTAAGGATCTCTTGAGTTCGAGGTCAGTCTGGTCTAAAACATGAGTTCCAGGACAGCCAGGGCCACACAGAGAAACCCTGTCTCCAAAACCAGAAATAAAACACAAAAAGAACAAAAACACAGGGGAAAAGAGATCCTGACATTGTCCCTAGGGAGCCCAGGCAGGACCCACTCCCTCCACATCGTTACTTGGGAGGGGTATGGGAATCTCTAAAGGCCACTGCAGCATGCCATGCAGACCTTCCCCAGTGCAGAATAAAGTAGCTTGCCAAACAACTATTAAGATGCACAACTGCAGGGATATTTGGAGCAGCTGCAAAAGCTCTATTAGGGATAACAAAATGGGTAAGTGAATCTCTAACTCTTTAAGGTTAAACACTCACTAGGGTGAGGTTTAATAACACAACAACAGACTACAGTAATGAAGTGACTTCTCAAACTTTACCATCAATGCACCCCCAAGGCACAGGAGACAAAACCCTGAGGGCAAGCACTTTGAGGCAACTCAACTGATAAGAATTATTATGTTTTTCTTATTAAAAAGTCACACACAGTTTACAATGAACTGAAATATACCCCTCAAATCCCTCCCCCGACATTCTTACGTTCTTGGAAACAGAGGCAATGGAAGATGTTCTTCCCTCCCACTGGCTTGCCTTCTTGCTGTACTTGCTCTTTGTATTCCAGAGGCAAAGCCACACATCACTCTGGTACTGGGTCCTTGGTCGTCCCCCTCTCCTTCTTGCTCCACCCCTTCCAGGGTACAGGCTGGTGGCAGTGAACCCCAATTCTCCCATATCCAATGACCATATGTATCTCCAACTAAGCACCAAAAGGCAACTCGCAATTAGCAGGTCAAACACTGAACCTAGGGTCCCCTTCTCTCCCATCTGCCTCCAGCCATCCCTGCTCTGATAAACAGTACCATACAATCACTCAGATCAAAAATGTACCCCTTTCTCACACACCCCCACACTCAGAACCAAGAACCAAACAGACACCAAACCAAGCATACTCTCTCTGCTCCTCTGCCTGAAACATTCTGCTTTCAGGTCTTTCTCATGGCTCCCTTACCCTCAACTCTTTCAGTCCAGACTCAAATACCATCCACTCAGAAAGACTTGGCAAATGTACTAAGAGATTCTAATCATGATCCTGCTTTCTTTTCTTTGCTAATGCCGCTCTTTAGTATTAACTAACTTACTGTTTGGTGACCATTCCTTCATTCACTAAAAAATCAACTTCAAAAAAACCAGAATTTGGATTTACCAAATTGTTCCCAAGCAAGAACAGAACTTGATTCCTCATGGAGAATCAATATATGCTTAGTGATTCTCTGCAGAGCCTTATTTTAACACCGGTCTTTTATTAAAATGAAAACACAACTTGTCAACAGAAGGAATCTACATAGAACAGACCTCACAAACATGTTTATGCGGTGTCTCAACAGCAGTCACAGGAGTACAGAAGACCACAGCATTATATTAAGTACAGAAAACTGGAAACAACCTATATGTCCAACAATACAGAACTGAGTCAAGAAACCATGACACAACCATTACATAACCAACCACATATTAAGAAATACCTCTGGCCTCAACCCTAGACAAAGAACTACAGGCAAGAAAGAAATGCTGAGAGCAGAAGTGGTCTTTACGGAGAAAAGCACAGCAATTGATTATCCAACACCAAATGGCCAGGCCTGAACATATATACGTATAAGTAACATTATACATACTGAGCAGTTTATTCTTAATTTAGGATAATATACACATCTGTAATAAATAAAGAGAGGGCCTGAATTTGAAAGAAAAGAAAAGGGCTAGACAGGCAGTAAATTCCTTTAATCCCGGCACTCAGGAGGCAGAGGCAGGCAATATTTATGAGTTTGGGGCTAGCCTGGTCTACCCATGGAGGTCCAGAACTACATAGTGAGACCCTGTTTTGGGGGAAAAAATGAAGAGAGGAAAGAAGGAACGAAGGGAGAGAGGGAAGGAGGGAGGGAGAAAGGAAGAGGTATGTGGGAGGACTTGGAGAGAGGAAGGAGAAGGGGTAAATTATATACTTATACAATAACCTCAAAAATACTAAAAAGAAAATAATATCAATAATTTAAATAAACTACCTCTGAAGGGCTGCCATATAGCTCACTGGTACAGCACTTTCTAAGTGCACCCTGTGTTCTAGCTCCAGCATGGGAGGAGGAAACATTCTAGTTTTTTAAAAAAAGGAAAAATTTTTGTTCAACAGAAACGATAAGAACATGTCTTAGTTAGGGTTTCAATTGCTGTGAAGACTCACCTTGACCATAGCAATTCTTACAAAAGAAAAACATTCAATTGAGATGGCTTACATTTTCAGAGGTTTAGTCCAGTATCATCACAGTGTGGCATTGATGGCATGCAGACAGACATGGTGCTGGAGAAGGAGCTAAGAGTCCTATATCTTGACCTGTAGGCAACAGGAAGTGGTTTGCCTCACTAGGTGTGGCTTGAGCATATATAAGTCCTCAAAGCCCACCTCCACAGTGACACACTTCCTCCAACAAGACCACACCTACTCCCTTTAGGGGCCATTTTAAGCCATCACAACATATTTTTACTTATTATTATTATTTATGTATGTACATGTGTATGTACAAAAATGCATGGCAGTCAAAGGACAACGTTGTGGAGTCAGTTTTGTCCTTCTATCTTTACATGGGTCAGGGACCAAGCTCAGGTCACCAGGCGTGCTCAGAAAGCACCTTTACTTGCTGAGCCGTCTACCCCACTGGCCAGATGGTCACATAATTTTACATCTTCAGGCGGGTGGTGGTGGCGCACGCCTTTAATCCCAGAACTCGGGAGGCAGAGGTAGGCAGATCTCTTCTGAGATCGAGGCCAGCCTGGTCTACAAAGTGAGTTCCATGAGTTCCAGTTAGGGCTATTACACAGAGAATCCCTGTCTCGAAAAATAAAATGAAATAAAATAAAATAATCTTCTATTGGGCATATTGAAATAACCCTCTAACTCGTTAAGATTTTATAGCTAATATCTTTTTTGATTTTTGAGAGCTTTATTTATTTTTTATCTTCTGTGTTTTATGAAGTCTGTCCTGACAGTTGTCACAGGACTGCATAAAGACCCAGCTTAAGGTTACTCAAAGGCAGCTACAGAAAGTGGGGATATTTCTCCAGGGAGAAACCTGAAATAAGCAACTGCAAAGGCTCTGTCCTTAGGAACTGGGCTGTCACTAACAATCACACTACCTCCCGGAATCACAGCACCTTTTCCTCCTCTGAAAGAGCACGTGCACACTCAGGTGTCTACCACTGTGAAAATTCTACACACAGAACATAAATGGGTGAAACTGATATTGGCTTTGGCAAGAATATTTCCATCTTTTTCTAGAATCTCTCAAGAACCTCAAGACCCCAAAAATGTCTGCCGTAGACCTTACAGTGTAAACAAAAGTCAACCCTAAACTGCAGGTGTAGACCCATCAAACATCCAGCCCCAGAGTCAGTGCCTGGTAAGCAGTGTGATCCCTCTGAACATGTAGCTGACAAGTGAAGAACATGTCTCAAAACAAACTGAACTGTTCACTTTCAATTCAAAAGCTATTTGTGGTTTGTAGCTCGAGATTACGCTTACACTCCTCCTTCACAACCACAAAGCACTGCCAAGGACACTGCCTATGTTGGACAGCAGGCCTACCGCTCCACTAAGGCATCTCCACCGCAGCATCCCGCTGTGGCAAAACCACTAACATGGCTGCCCTAAAGTTAAAAAACAAAACAAAACAAGTGGGATGGTGGTGGTGCATGCTTTTAATTCCAGAA
The DNA here is from genome assembly GCA_001685075.1 of Bramus lutescens. Taxonomy (NCBI): domain Eukaryota; kingdom Metazoa; phylum Chordata; class Mammalia; order Rodentia; family Cricetidae; genus Bramus; species Bramus lutescens. The sequence continues at coordinate 541,388 of LOEQ01000264.1, read as the reverse complement.
CTTGGGAGGCAGGGGGAGATAGTCTCTGTAAATTTGAGGCCAGCCTGGTCTACAAATTGAGTTCCAGGACAGTCAGAGCTATTACACAGAGAAACCCTGTCTTGGGGGGAAAAAATGAACATTATTAAACCTGGAGTTTGCCAACTCTTTTAGATACATTACTCTTACACCAGGCGCAAATGTCCATCCTGTGCCATTTCTGCCTTGTCATTATCAATTCCTAATGCTCTACTACACTTTCTGTTCTGCCTTCTTTAATAGTTCACACTGTACTGCTCCACCCTTGCCTACAAGACTTCATGCTCTTTGGGACAGGAAAACTTTATTTCTATCCAACTAATACAATTGAAGTTCTTGGTCCATGAATCTTCAAAACGATCATTTTAAAACAGAGTATGCTGGATGTTAAATTCTTATTAAGTATTTTTCATCCCAAGCAGCTAAAGAACTTGTTTTTGTTTAAATAAACAGATCTAAGGTACTTCTTGAGCACACAAAAACAGCCTGGAGTCAGAGGCATGAACCTCTGAAGTTTGATTTCAACCACACAAACCTGTGAACTAATCAAAGACTTTCTGTCAGAAATGTCTTCATGGTTTGTTTTTTGTTTTGTCTTTTGAGATAGGGTTTCTCGTTGTAACAGCCCTAGCTGTCCTAGGCTGACCTCAAACTCAAAAAGATCCACCTGTCTCTGCCTTCTAAGTGCTGGGATTAAAGGCATGTGCCACCACACCCAGCTAAAATAATTGTTTAAGCTTTATCCTATGTATATGGTACTTTATCTGCATATACACCTGCATGACAGAAGAGGGCATCATATCCCACTATAGATGGTTGTGAGCCACCACGTGGGTGCTGGAAATTGAACTCAGGACCTTTGGTAGAGTTGCCAATACTTTTAGCTGCTGAGCCATCTCTCCAGCCCCAAAATTCACAGTCTTTAAGAGCAGTGGGAGGTATTTGTTGCTAAGCCTGACCATCTTAGATTCCAGAAACATAAATGTTGCATGAATTCTAACTGGTCTTAATAATAAAAATCCAGAGTCAGATATAGGGGTTAATACTGAAAGATCAGAGAAGCAGAGCAGCCAACCACTAAAGTGTTCTTACCTCTACCAACGCTCAGACCGAAGAGGTGATCCTTTCTCTGTGAATCTTCAGACTGAATGCTGTCTTTACGAATCTCAGACTGTGCATGCTCAGATTGAATCCTCCAACTGCATCTCTAGACTGCATCTGAGCTCTTGTCTCCTCCCGCCTTATATTCCTCTTTCTGCTCATCCATATCACATCCCATCTCTACCTCCCTGGTGCTGGGATTCATGGTGTGTCACCACCACCTGGCTGTTTCTCTTTATACTGATTCAATCTTGTGTAGCCCATGGTGGCCTTGAATTTACAGAGATCCATCTGCCTCTGTCTTCCAGGTGCTGGGATTAAAGGTGTGTGCCATCACTGCCTGGCCTCTATGGCTAACTAGTGGCTCAGCTCTGCACGCTGATCTTCAGGTAAGCTTTATTTGTTAGATTACAAACAAAATATCACTACACATACATGGTGAAAGGAAACAATAAATACCAAAGGTTATCCTCTGACCTCCACTTCCTTGTCCTGGAGACAATCTCTCTAAACAAATAAACAAATATTATTTTATAATAAAAAGGCAAAAATTCTGTGCTGTCAGAGATTTTATTATAAAACTTAAAAACAATCTTCAGGGGCTGGAGATGGTTCAGCAGTTAAAACAACTGGCTGTTCTTCCAGAGGGCCCAGGTTCGATTCATAGCACCCACATGATACTTACAACTGTCTCTAACTCCTCTTTTGGCCTCCACAGGCACAAAGCCTGTAAATGGTACACTAACAAATGTAGGCAACTACCTGTGCACATAAAATAAAATGTTCAAGGAAAAAGAACTTTCACTTGGGAGCCGAGATTTGATGCCTAGCACCCACATGATGGCTTACAGCTGGCAGTAACTCTAGTTCCAGGAAATTGGACACTCCCTCCTGGTCTCCATAGGTACCAGGCATGTACATAGTACACAAATGGAATAGTAGGGCCGCTTGTTTGTTTCTGGCTGCTCAGCCCTGAAATAACCATACAGAAACTGTATTAATCAAATCACTGCTTGGCCCATTAGCTCTAGCTTCTTATTGACTAACTCTTACATATTAATTTATTTCTATTAATCTTTGTATCACCACAAGACTATGGCTTACTGGGTAAAGTTCCGGAGTCTATCTCCGGCAGGGCTACATGGCTTCTCTTTGACTCCACCTTCTTTTTCTCAGCATTCAGTTTTAGTTTTCCCCACCTAGCTCTATTCTGCTCTGCACAAGCCTAAGACAATTTCTTTATTAACCAATGGTATTTACAGCATACAGAGGGGAATTCCACATCACACAAACATACATGTAGGCAAACATACACACACATATACACATAAAATAGTAAGTTTAAAAAATCTAAATCATAGGCCTGGAGAGATGACTCAGCAGTTAAGAGCATTGACTGCTCTTCCAGAGGTACTGAGTTCAATTCCCAGCAACCACATGGTGGCTCACAACCATCTAAAAAGATCTGGTGCCCTCTTCTGGCCTGTAGACAGACATACAGGCAGAATACTGTATACATAATAAAAATAACTATCAAATGAGTCTTTTTTAAAAAATTGAACCATAAAAATCATCCTCACTTGGTATACACTGAGTTTCTAGATGATACATAAGTTTTTAGAAAATAAAGGATGGCTGGGCAGCAGTGGTTCACACCTTTAATCCCAGCACTTGGGAGGCAGAGGCAGGCGGATCTCTGTGAGTTTGAGGCTAGCCTGGTCTACAAAGTGAGTTCCAGGACAGCCATGACTATTACACAGAGAAATCCGTTCTCAAAAAACCAAAAAAAAAAAGAAAAAAAAGGGGGGGAGTAAAGGCTGTAGTCATAGGTCAGTGGTAGAGTGCTTGCTTAGCATGCATGAGGCCTGAAATTCAGAAACTATGATCACCAAAAAATAAAATAAACAAATTAAAAAGTCTATTGTATCAAAAGCTAAAAGAAACCTAGGACCAAAATTGGGTATGGTAGAGCATCCTGTAATATTAACACTTGCAAGATGGAGGCATGGGGATTAGGCATTCAAAAGTAACTTCATCTACAGGGGCAGAGTAACCTAGGATACAAGAGACCTTGTTGAAAGAAAAAAAAAAGATTTAGACAAGGACTAGAATATCTCTAGAAAAAGCAACCAGCCATTACACACAGAGTATGTATTTCCCCAGTAGGAAATCAGTAGCTCCAGCTCTTTTTAATAAAATGTGTATCCACCCAAGACCTGCCTAGATCAATTTGGAAATGTCTGCCACCCACCAATCATCTTAAATGTCTCAGTTTCTTCTCTCTGAAGCCCCTCAGGATTCTTGTATCACCTGACTATCTTGCCCTTCTCCTTTCGAAATTTTAGAATGCTACAGCACAGCCTGTCAAAAACAAGGGACACGGCTGGAGAGATGGTTCAGAGGTTAAGAGCATTGCCTGCTCTTCCAAAGGTCCT
>LOEQ01000264.1:451808-465260 GCA_001685075.1 Bramus lutescens | reverse complement strand
GTACACAGGCAGCTGACACAGGATTAGAGGTTTGAGGCCAGCCTGGGCAAATTCAAGGCCAGCCTAAGATGTATAGTGAGACCCTACCAAAAAAAGTGTAAACTGTCTAGAGCTAGGTGTGGCTCACACCTGTAACTCCAGGGCTCAGGAGGCTAAGCCAGAGGATCATAGTGAACCTGAGATCAGTGGAGTCTGGGCCACACCGTGAGTTACACACATCTTACTGTCCAGTCACCATGAACAACACTCTTGTTGCTTCCACATTTTTGTCATTATGAATTATGTTGAAGCTAGTTTTTTTTTAAGTTTTTAATTTTTGTTGCTTATATGAGTTTTTGCCTGCATACATGTCTATGCATCACATGCATGCCTGGTCCTACAGAAGCCAAAAATGGAGTTACAGATGGTTGTGACCTACACCAAAATTATAGCTTGAGGAATCATTTCTCTAGTTTCTGAGTGCAGGGATCCAAACCTTGGTCTAAAAGGACAGCAAATTAAGAGCAAGTGCTCTTAACTGCTGAGCCATCTTCAGAGTCCCCCAAAACTCCTAGACAGGGTCTCTCTCTACATAGCCCTGGCTGTACTGAGATTCACTATGTAGACCATGCTGGCCTTGAACTCACAGAGTGCTAGAACTTCCTGAGTGCTAGAATTAAAGACTATTGCCACCATAATACGAACATCCCCTTTTAAAGAATTTTTTTTTTGTTTTTTTTTGTTTTTTTTTCCAAGACAGGGTTTCTCTGTAGCTTTGGAGCCTATCCTGGAACCAGCTCTTGTAGACCAGGCTGGCCTTGAACTCACAGAGATCCACCTGCCTCTGCCCCTGAGTGCTGGGATTAAAGGCGTGCACCACCACCTAAAGATTTTTATTTATGTGTCTGAATATGGGTTTGTGCACGAGTGCAGGTCCTTTCAGAGGCCAGAGGGTGTCAGATCTCCCAATTTATGCTGCTTTGTCTTCATGTGGATGTTTTGCTCTCAGCTGACCTCCACAAGGGAAGAAAAAACTGTTTGTTTAGACAGTCTTGCTTTGAAGCCCAGGTGAGCCTCAAAGTCATAGTAATTAATAATCTTCCTGCCTTAGCTCCCAAGCACTGGGGTTACAGGTGTGTGTTATTATTTTCAGCTGAAGGGTAATTAAAATGCTCTTTGAGTTGCTGTAGGCCAAGGGCGGAGAGGGAGACTCCAACTGACAGATTCCTGAGTCCTGAAGGGCAGGTCTCCATGTCACAGGTATGAGGGGCTCAGGCCCAGCTAGCTCTGTTGGGGCTTCCTCCACCAAGCCTCTTCTGATAGTTCTGTCAGTCACTGACCTCATGGGATTGTCCATGCCTTATAAACAAACCGAGGGTTTCCTAAATCCCCAGCATGTGGTACAGTAGAGTTCTACAAAGAATAACTTTTTTACCCAACGATTTGTTTTGAAACACGTTGGATAAAAGTTTGATCCATGTTTGATGTACCTTTTTGTTCCAAAGCTACACCAAAAGATGATAACCTTGTGCTGGTCTTGCCAGGGTCACTTATGTGGCCCCGTCAGCCCTTTCAGGGTGCCATACCTCTGGTGGCTTTGACAGTCATCTCTAGCAAGTTGTCTCAAACTTCTTTACAGGATGGGAGAGCCCGCGGCAGCAGTTTCTTTGCCATGCCTGTGAAGGTTCCACTGACCAAGACAACTCTGACCTAGTTAAACGGTTCGTGTATGGGAAACTGGAGGCCAGTGTAGTGGGCATGGGAGCTGATGGAATCAAAGTGGAGCCTAGCCGAGGTCCTCAGGCTGGTGGAGGCTTTGCTCTTGAAGAGCACTTGTGGATGGCGAGTTGTTTGTCATGAGAACTGCACCAGGGCTTTCAGCTTCTCCATGACATCTCACTCTCAAACACATTCTTGCCACTGTCAACCATCTTGATGAGTTGTAGCTCACAGGCCCTCGTCTAAACTTTTGTTGTGGTATGTGCAGTTTCAGCCTTTAAAATTCTAAGGGAAAGGCTGGTCAGTGGTGACGCACACCTTTGATCCCAGCACTCAGAGGCAGAGGCAGGTGGATCTGGGAGTTTGAGGCCAGTCTGGTCTACAGTGCAAGTTCCAGGACAGGACAGGCTCCAAAGCTAGAGAAACCTTGTCTCAAAAACCCAAAATTAAAAAACAAAACAAAACAAAAACTCAAAACATTCTAAGGGAAATAAGCCTAATTTTCTTCCTAAGTAGTCTGCACTAGACATTTTACAACAAACAACAAAACATACTAACAGTCAGGGAAAAACAAGGCACATATAACGGGAGGGGATTCCATGGGGAGCCATAACCCTGGTGTTCTTACTTAGAAAGGTTGAGAAAGAAATGTCACCAGAGAACCCTGCAGACAGGGCAGTCATAGTCCAAATCCCATACTGATCCTGCTAAGGCTATCTGGTGGACATAGGATTCATATAGACTCTGGCCTCACTGAAGATCACTAGGCAACCTCGGACCACAGGAGTCAGGGCTCACACTTAGGAACCAAGGGCTGGGAGGATGACCTCTATGGCTTCAGAGTATCTCAAGAATCTGCCTGAAAAGGCCAGCGTGGGAATTGCAGATGTAGCCCTGTGCCATGGGAGGGGAGACATGTTGGAGGAGAGAATAATTTTGCTGGGTTTTACCAATCTGAACAAACAGTAAATCTTCAAAACACATACACTATAAAGTCAGAAAATGGCTGGTGAGTGTCAATAAAGTCCTTGAGGGCCTCGCTTATTCAGGGTGGAATGGCAGGGGGGTAGTGAGCATCAAAGTGAGGGATTCATCTAAATATCAGTGAAGGATGGAGATACTTCATCTCACCCTACAGGGGCCATGCAATCAATCAATCAATCAGTAAAATACTAGTTTTTAAACTCAACAGGCCAGCTCTGTATTAAGCTTGTTCCACTCCACACAGGACAACGGGGCTAGCCCTGGACAAGCTCATTGTTCTACAAAGTAGTCACTATTCCTGTTTACAGGTGAAGAAAAGAGCTTGAAATGGTTACAGGAGTGAGCAAGATCACAAGACTTCATGACAAAGGGCTCAGGTAGTGCAGTGCAGACTGAAGGGAGCTTAGCTGTGGACTAGGACAGCGCTTATCCCAAAGTTACTGCAAAATGCAGCAACACATGCTTTTCCAAGTCTCAGTTTCTTCTTCCACAAAGGAAGGATAATAAGCAAGTCTGAGGGGCTGTGAGAGGGACTGGTCACAGGCAACACTGTACGGAGAACTGGGCAGTTAAGGTGCTGTGAGGAACTTCTATCTGCAGCAATTCAAAAATTGAATCTAAGGGGCTTGACCAGGCTTTGACCTATTCCTAGAGACTGGGCTCTGCATAGTCCCTAGTCTATGGCAGTGAAGAGGCAGACTACTGTCTTTTTGTTTCTGGTCAGCAAAGCGTAATCACTTCTGGTTCAGTACCTGAGCAGTGTGAGGAGTACTGGCAGCCTCTGTGGCCTTCCTTTTTCCAGCTAGGGACTATGCAGAGCCCAGTCTCTAGGAATAGGTCAAAGCCTGGTCAAGCTGATAAAAGAAAAACTGTTAATGAGGAAAACCTCCTCTTATCTAATCTCTATTCTTAAGACCACTACAATTTGATGCCAGCTATCAGCTAGTCACACACAAAATGATTACCAAAACATTCTGATATATCTAAAAGCTAAGAGCAATAGCCACGGGCACCCTCCCAGCGCTGGGGCAATAATACAATCAGAAACCCAAGGCCTGCTTGGAAAGTGAGGAAAACACTCCACTCTGTAGTAAGGTAAACATGGGGACGCAGAAAATTGTTTTGTTTCATATTTTATTACATCAATGGCTTGAAAATTTTTACTTAACTTCAGCAAATATTGGAAATAGAAAAATGAATTCTGCAGAATTTCACAAATAAATTTCCCAATCTCCACTAACAAATGTTATAATCCAATGGCTAAGCAGTTATAATGCTATGGACATTCACCACAATGACTGTGCTGAACTAGAAAACAAGCAAAGAGAGACATGGAAATACTACTTACAACAGCATTATTACAACGTATCTTCTTTAAAATTTTAACATGAATTTTATCACTCCAAAAGATATACAGCATTTCCGTTATATTTGCAAACTTAACCTTATACATCTTTTAAAATCTTGAAAAACTTTTAAGCAATCTAAAAAGCACTTAGCAAAGTTTTAAGTCTACATAATGGAATGCTATCCACTCCAGTATAAATTTTCATTTTAGAGAAGGTGACTGTAAACACTCATTATTTTACAACATGCATAGACTCTACTGACCTTCCTTCTGAATTGTAACGTTCCTGCAATTGTGCTTTACTACAGTGAGGAGAAGCTGCAAAGACCCAGGGAGTGGCGGGAGGAGCATTGCACACGGTCATTAGGCTCGGATGGTCTAACTGCCTTTAGTCAATCTGAGGCAAAGTTGACTTGATGCTAAAAACTTGAATCCTGGGTCACTAGGTGTACAAACAGGATAGACACGAGAGGAAGACAGGCTCTGCTCTGTCTTTCCTTTGCTTACATGGAAGCAGGGATCCAGTTAGTGTAATGCACTGTTGGGCTTATTTTTGGTGTGCAATTATACCAATAGTACATCTGATATTCAGAAAGATAAAAGCAGGGTATAGTTGCAATTTTAAAGTGACAATGAGCTCACTCAGAGTGGTGTGTAGTACTGAGGAAACTGTATATAAACAGAAAATAACTGTTAATTAGTCCACCACACTAAGCTTTTCGCCTTTTGTTTGTTGATTAAGGTTTGTGACCATCATTGGGTGGGTTTTATAAAAACTGTCAAAAGCCGTCTTTAGGGAGCTGTCTTGACAAACAAAGAGGCAGTGGGAGTGCTACACGAACCTCTGCTCCTGCTGATACAGCACCTAACTGTGACACCACTACACTGATCAGCGCAACCCAGACATGGGGAACCCAGCTAAAGAGCTATGTTACAGAATTGATCACTGCTGCTGACCAGTCAACACAATATTCAAGTAACAGGGTGTTTAAAAAGTGGATAAGCAAAAAAGAATTACCTAAACACTTTACATGTCTACATAAAATTAAATAAAACAAACTTTTAATGCATATGCAATACAGTTTATATCTTTAGGGATCTCTAAACTAAAAGTTAGACTATTATTTGTGTCCATGATACTATATTTTGCACAATAACTTATATTTAGAAGATTTTCCCACAAAAATATATAATTATGACATTCACATTGATAATTTTTAAGAACACAAAGCTTAAGTGACATTCCATCAGAAGCAGGCATCATGTCCAAACCTAACCTGCTGATGCACCTAATTTTTGACATGTTGAACAGTCACAGTTCAAGACCAGAACCCTCAGCTTTGAAAGCTAAGTGATTTCTTGGATTTACATCACTGCAGACTGTGTCATGAAACATTTAAAACATGAAGACCATTCCAACAGCAGCCAGGCAAAGACCACTTCCCCCTTTGTCAAATGAAAATGGTATGCCTCTTTCCCTTGGAGAGAAAGCCAAAACCAGCTCCTCTGACCATAATCATTCTGATACCTGACTTCATGGCTGGAGGCCATCAGTGTTCGGAACCAGGAGGAGAGAGTACAGAACGTGCCTCATGCCTGGCTCAGCTGCTCCGCTTACCACACTGTCCAAGGATCATCAAGTCTAGGCACTGCCGAGAGCAAATCTTAAGGAAAGTAGTCCGGGCACAAAGACAGACATAGAGCCACTGGCAGAACGAGAAAGCCACTGTAGCAACCACCCACACTGCTTCTGCTCACTGGAAACAGGACATGCAAAAAGCTAGGTGAGCAGGGCTTTATCAGGTGCCTTAGTGTCCCTGTGAGTGATATGCAAAGTGTAGGCTGACGTCTGACCCCATCATGTTTTCCTTCCCCTTTCTGTTACACAGCAGGTTTATGGTAAAAACCCAAAGAAAAGCTGACTTGTTACTAGTGTTACTCTGTTACCTGTTCCTACATAGGACAGTGGGCTGTGCCTCGGCACTGCTCCACAGGCTCTTCTTGACCTGGTGTGGGACAGGATGAAGAAAGTCCCTCTGTACTCTCCTTTGGAATGACCTTTCTCCAGACTTTTCAGAAAGAATGTATACCCCACCCCCAATCTAGATTTCTATAGCTGAACCTCTTTCTGAAGAGAAAATCAGCTTAAAAAAAAAAAAAGGAAGGTGCTTAGGAGTAAAAACATCGAATTTAATTGCATATTTTAAACTCTTAAGGGTTCCGTTTATACCTTAAAGCATCTACTTTTTTTTTCTTTTTGGTATTGAAAGCAGAAAAAATATTCAAACAACAACGCAAGATATTTCCACATGATTAGTGCAGTCTCAACTGGCCATTGATGCCGTCTGACCGGCTGCTCCTCAAACCCCCGCAGGCCCACAGTCTGGTAAGAGAGCAAAAATGATTCTGGAAATCTCAGAACATTTATCAGAAATCTTTGCTTGTTCCCAGTCTAAACAGATGGCATCACATACCATTCTGTAGATTGTTTCTTCTCACCTTGTTCTCACTAAGCAACACATCCATCACTTTTCTGTCCTATCTGCTGCTAAAAGAGAGGGGACGGGGTGTATGTGATCACACTAGTACACAAATGACACAAAAGGACACATGGAGTGACATACAATGGCCAGGCACACCAAGAAAACGCGAGCTAATAATGGTGTGTAGCATCTAGAAAACCATCCTAGCTCCCCTCATGTCCTCTACTGAGCTGACCTGACATTTCGAGTCAAATCTGCAGAAGCTCTCCCCATCTGCTACACCTCAATGATGTCATCTTTGGCAAGCAATAAACTTTAAATAAGACACTTGAACAGAAAAGCGATTGATAACATGGTTGCCAGAAGGAGAAGGCACCAATTCCAAATGTACAAGCACCAGGTACAGTGATATGAACCAAATCTCTCCAAGTTGGGTGATGATAGTGGTAGCTGGGGAATCAAGAGATGGGATGCACCCACATCCTGGTATTCCAATGCTGAAGGTTGGAGGCAAAAAGCATTGAGGTCCATGTTCCCAATAAGCTACAATGTCCAAGGACAGTTGCTGCAAATGAGCTTTTACCTCTTGGAAAGGGAGAAAAGGGAAAGAGTTAAGGAAGAGAGAAAGAGGAGGAGGAGCCACCTGATTTATAAACCATAATTCTGCCTCTGTTTAGGGAAAACAGGAGTTGTATCAGGAAGCTTAGTATGATAAAGGTTACAATATGGTCTGCCAATGGATTCTGATTTCCAAAGAAGCATGATATTACTTAGGTAGCTGCCCCACAAAAGAAGGGGAGAAATTTTCTGAAGGCCTACAGGGCCTTCTGAGAATTACACTATGCACAAAGTAGAAACTGCAGGCCATGCAGGAACACAGCTGGGCCTTTCAAGACTACCTGTTCTGAAGCTGTTCACTGGGAGAGCTGCCACTGATGGGGCTCAGGGGAGCCAACTGGAGGGTAGGTCCCAGGCTTGTGGGAGGTGTGCAGGCCGTGGGTCCCCCAGCCCTTAGGCAGAATGAGATGCAACGGAGCTCTCTGGGAAGTCGTGCCAACATGGAGGAACGAACAAAGAATTAAGGCAGATGTAGCACAGGACTGGAAGTGTATGCCTTTTTTGGTAATAGCTGCTTGTCCACAGAGATGTGATGCAGATGGCTAGGTGATGTCTTGTAATACCTGATATCTGGATAACATGTCGTCCATACCAAGTGTTCAAAGCTACCAGCAGTTTTCATGAAGCAGATGCATATCTTACATCAAGGACAGAAGCAGCCTGAAAGAGGAGAAAAAGGAAGGAGAACAGCAATCAGCACACACTAGCTCAGGTGTGCTCCAACAAGAGCAGCCTACATTCTGCAAACCTGCACTGCAAGCACTCATGCTCCCAGGGCAGGGGGTGCTAGCCCACCTTCGACCAGTTTTTCTCTTTCTGAGCTTCCCTATCTGCAGAGGCTGTACAATAATGATGCTTTCTCCATAAGGTTAGATAAAATAGCTAAGGGGCATGTCAACACAGTACCTGGAAAACATGGCTGCTCAGGTATTTCTAGCAATAATTACATGCCCTTCTTGCTCCTAACTTTTCAATGTTTCCTACAAGAAAGAGCCCAGGGTATTTAGAGAAGTTAATGTGTTTCTAAAGCAACAGTTAATACTTGGGCAAAACTTACTGCTAAAGGTGAAAATACCTCACTTTGCTTAGATGTTCTATTTCATGAGTCTTAGACTGGCCTTACACCAGGATAACTTGAGAGTGAGTGCTGTTCATACTGGAAATGTGTAGATTCTGTACACACACTATACAGACTTTATTGTAGAAAGTACTCAAGAATCTAGTTCTCAAAGTTGCTATGTTGCAATGCGTTCCTTACAGAGAGAATCATCTTGAGGCCCTGCATGGAAGTGACCTCACTTTCCTTCAACGTATTCGTTAGTGTGCTCTCCAGGCCAGAGTAAACAAACATTATAAGCCAATCAACTCCAAATCACCCCTGAGTGGTTTAAGGAAGACAGAGAAAGTAAATTTCCCCAGAAAGGTAAATTAATCCTTAAGTTATTGGACTAGTGAACAAATCCAGGTTTATAATGACTGTCTAGCCTCGGTCTCATGTACATCTTCTGTAGAAGAGGAAGAAGAAATGTACAGGGGTAATGCCCTACTCCTGGAATGGGTAGAGGTAGCAGGTAAGCAATCCTAACACAGGAAGTGGACATGGACAGATGTTTCTAGGCTGAACCATCTTCCTTCCAGACAGTTCTGACAAAATCAGGGTCACCATCTCCAAAATCACAATGCCAGTTGTCACAGAAGTCCCAGCAGCCACAGGATCTAGATAGAAGTGTCTTTACCAGCTTAAGCTAGCCAACCCTGGACAGCATCAAAAGCTGGAAGGTGGAGGTGGCTGCTGGACATCCCTCAAGAGCTCCTAAGGGCATGCAGACTCATCCAGAAGGTCAGCAGCCCCTAACAATAGCCTAACACTTAAGACCTGCCTGAGTTGTAGGACACTACTCAGTACTTCCTGAGAATTTTAAATTTTACTCTAAGTGTGGAAGGAAGCCAGAATGGAGTTATGGTATCTGCAGGCCACAGTAATGCGCTACCTGAGTTAGGGCGCACACTACTGTATTTATAGGTAAAAGCTGCTGAGTGATATAAGATATTTCAGCAGCCCTGAGCACGGTCTGCAGGGAGATCACCCCTTCCAGACTTACCTCATCTTCTTCCTCGGGGATCTTGACAGAGCTATCAGGGGACTTGATAGGTTTCTGGTTACTGGGTCCATTGGTCTCGTCTTTACCATGTTCTGCTTCCCATTCTTGTAAAACTTCATCTATGTTGAAGCGGCGCCGATAATTTACAAAAAAGTTTTTCACCTGAACGACTGACTTGTTCCCAATCACATCTGAGATTGCCTGAAAATCTCGCCCATACTTCCTGATGGCTATGGACAGAAGAGAATATTGTTTAAAAATAATTTTTAGTGTAAGAGAAAAACCATCTTTAAATTTGTATATATGTGAGAAATTTGTAAATTTGTATATATATATATGTGAGAGTTTTTTTCCCCACATGTATATCTGTGTACCACATATGTCCCTTGTGCTTGCAGAGGCCAGAGGAGTTTTCAGATCTTCTGAAACTAGAGTCACAAATGGTTATAAGCTGCCATGTAGGTCCTGGGAATTGAACCTTGGTCCTCTGAAGAGCAGCTAATGCTCTTAACCATTTTAAAGACCACAACTCAGGTTGGTGAGATGGCTGGATGTGGAAAGCACTTGCTGATGACTTGCGTTCACTACTTAAAGCCCATCAAAACAAACAAACCCCCCCCAAATCCCCTAAAGCAAAACAAAACAAAAAACCCAACTGCCGCTTACCTCTTTATCCTAGTAACATACCATAGAGGCTTTTAACCACAGACACTATCTTAGAATGTTACAGGAGCATAAAAAGCACGGCAATCACCTTTAGTGATAACTTAAAGACGACAGCATAGAAGTTTAATAAAAATCCTGTCCATTAGAAACCTTTTTAAAAAAGATTTGTTATTAAGTATAGTGTTTTGCCTGCATGTATGCCTGCTGGCCAGAAGAGGGCATCAGATCTCATTACAGATGGTTGTGACCTAGCATGTGGTTGCTGGGACTTGAACTCGGGACCTCTGGAAGAGCAGCCAGTGCTCTTAACCACTGAGCCATCTCTCCAGCACCTAGAGACCTTTCTTAAAGCACGTTATTATTATACAAATTCCTGAGGTTCCAGTCAAGTGCCTCATGGCTGTGGACATTCTGTTTTGCCTTTTCAGAATCCTAAGTTTAAGAAGCATTTCCTGTCTTAAAATGCTAATACTCCACCGGGTGGTGGTGGTGCGTGCCTTTAATCCCAGCACTCGGATCTCTGTGAGTTCGAGGCCAGCCTGGTCTACAAGAGCTAGTTCCAGNAGAGCTAGTTCCAGGACAGGCTCTAAAGCTACAGAGAAACCCTGTCTCCAAAAAAAATAAAAATAAAAAAAAAGCTACTACTCACTGGTGGTGGCACACACCTTTAATCACAGAATTTAGGAGGCAGAGGCAGCATACAGATCTCTGTGAGTGGGAGGACAGCCTAGTCTACAAGTTCCAGGACAGTTAAGGCTAAATAGAGAAACCCTATCTTGAAAAATCAAAAATAAACAAATGAATAAACGAATAAATAAAGCAAATATTGTCATTTGAGATGTGTACTCACCCACTCAGACTGCAATAAGCAATTCTACATATAATACACTCACAATCCTAGACAACTGTGGCTTTCAGGTTAATTTTTAAAAAAGGGAAAGGGTTACACAGGCCTGACACTTGGGGGTTTGAGCCTGGAGGATTTAGAGTTCAAGGCCAGCCTGAGCAAAAGGTACGACCTTGTCTCAAAAATTAAAAACACGGAATGAGGATGTTTCACAGTGGTACAGCATCTGCCTAGCATAGTCTTAGGCTCAATCCTCAATAACACATGCATGCAAGTCACACATCTAGGAGACAGATAAGGCTATGACACTGTAATCTTCCACACGAGTGAAGGGAGAGCAGAACAGAACTTAATAATCCCCTTACATTGACCACAGTTCCCTGTGTGTAGCAGAGCTCACTCATACCTTGAACGGCCAGAAGCTGCTCTTCTGTAGTCCATCGCGCGTTGCATTTCTGAATGACCTAGATATCCAAATGGATTGTCAACTTATTACATGCATCTTTATGGCAGCTGAATGAACAATTTTTTTGTGTGTGTGTGCCTGGATTTTGATATAAACTAGGTTCCTAAAATTGTCTCTATCTTTCCAAACAGACAGGTAAACTCAGAATTTCAAGCACAAAAACTCAGCCCTGATTCTGAGATAAACAACCCTACCTCTGGAAGTCGGTACGGATCTATTCCACCATCAAGCTTTTCTTTAAGAGCACTGTTCATCTGCTTAATGTTCTGAATCTAAGGAGAGAAAAGAGTTTCATTTTAAAAATAAAAAAATACTACAAAAGACATCTTTGATGGGGAAAATGGTGAAATTCCCACAAACCTAACTGACCAAGTGTACCATCTTTATCTTCTCACAAATTATCTTTTTCCTATATTTTTGCTTACTCAGCATACCTAGTTTTTCTATTTCTGCCCAATCATGAGAAAGGCGAGAAAGACAAGGACAGGAACCAAGCCGTGTTCCTGTAACATTCCCACAGACACCTGAGTAGGACAGACAACGGGCATGCCCTTGCCCTGGAGCTTCAAGGATGGGGCGTTTCCACATTGTATGAGGGAATGGAACTCTGACTTTTAACAGCTTTCATTAAAAAAAAAAAGAAAACAAAAAACAAAACAAAACAAAACAAAAAAACCACAGAAGCAGTAAGAAAGCCAAGGAAAGAACAGGTTGATTTTGATAAATAAAACATCAAAGATACTTAGTAATGCAGATAATTTTTTTTTAACTAAAAAAATCTTACAAGCAAAGGAACATTCAAACTCAGAGAGATTTTAGAGTAGGAAAGGCAAGGCACACCCTCTCCCTGGAGACCTTACTCTACCACTAATACATAGCAACACACATGTGCATGCAGCCCTTTTTTTACTTTTAAGACAAGAGTCTTATTGAATTGCCTAGACTAATTTGGAACTTGCAGTGTATTCTAGACTGGCCTTGAACATGTCTCAGCCTCCTTAATAGTGGGAATTATAAGCCTGTGTATGTCATCAGGCTCTGTTTCCTATCTTGTTTATTTTTTCTTTCTTTCAAAAATTACTAGGTGGGTAGTGGTGGTGCACGCCTTTAATCCCAGCACTTGGGAGGCAGAGGCAGGTGGATCTCTGTGAGTTTGAGGCCAGCCTGGTCTACAGAGTGAGTTCCAGGAGGAGGTGCCAAAGCTACAGAGAAACCCTGTCTTGAAAAAACAAAAACAAAAATACTCTGGTATGTGAGTATTGTGTGTGTGTGTGTGTGTGTGTGTGTGTGTGAGCATGCTTACATGTGGAGGTCAGGAGACAACTTTGTGCAGCTGCTTCTTTCCTGTCATGTAGGCTGTGGGGAACTCAGATACCCAGGTTAAACAGCCTTTTACACATACACACACATACCTACCTTTTTGGTTTTTTGGTATATCTGTCCAGTCCAATTTTCTCAAGACAGAGTCTTGCTATGTAGCCTTGGCAAGCCTAGAGCTCATTCTGTAGATAAGGCTGGCTCAAACTCAAGAGATCCTCCTACCTCCACCTCCGGAGAGCTAGGAAATGAAGGTGTGCATGACTACATCTGGTTCCCACATAATCTTTCAAAATTTAAATTTTGTCAAGTGCTTATGGGGTAGATTGTTTTTAGAGACAGGGTCTTACTCTGTAGCCCAGGCTGGTCCCACACTTGTGGAAATCATGTCTTAGACTCATAAGTTTGGGACTAGAAGTAAGAGTTGAAAGCCGGCCTGAGATAGAGAGTAAACCTTGTCTTCAGAAAATCAGCAGAGATGTGGAGAGGTGGAATCTAGGATTTAGAGTCAGAATAAAACTGGTTAGTTGTCAACTGGAAAGGAAGAATCAAGTTAAGAATCAGAATATGTTCAACACAATGCCCATCAAAATTCTTCAAAGATCTTGAAAGAACGGTACTCAACTTCATATGGAAAAGCAAAAAACCCTGGATAGCCAAAACAATCCTGTACAATAAAAGAACTTCTGGAGGCAWRACAATCCCTGACTTCAAACTCTACTACAGAGCTACAGTACTGAAAACAGCCTTGATTTGGCATAAGAACAGACAGGAGGACCAATGGAACCGAATAGAAGACCCAGATATCAATCCACACATCTTCGAATACCTGATCTTTGTTTGACAAGGAAGCAAAAAATATCAAATGGAAGAAAGAAAGCATATTTAACAAGTGGTGCTGGCATAACTGGATATCAACATGT
>LOEQ01000264.1:436915-450886 GCA_001685075.1 Bramus lutescens | reverse complement strand
AGTAGAAAAAGACAAGATCTCCTGAGTAAATTGGAAGCATGGGGACCTTGGAGGGAGGATTGAAGGGGGGAGGGGAAAGGCAGGGAGGGGAACAGAGAAAAATTTAGAGCTCAATAAATATCAATTAAAACAATGAGAAAAAGAGAAAAAAAGAATCAGAATATGGCTGTGTGTAGCATGTAGAGAGAAAACAACAAAGTGACCCATGTGGCTGGCCTAGTGCCACTTGGACCTCCCAGGTGAATGGACTATTTGTTTCAACTTTATCTTGTTCATAGCGACCCTTCTTTCCTGTGAGATCATTCATTCTCCACTCAGAGAAGATCTCCTGCCAAAGCTTAGCCATTGAGGAAGCTGACACTTTGCACCCAATTCTCACTGTCTTCAAAGGTGCCCTGTTCCTGAACACCAGGAGAAGAGCTCGAATGCTGGCAAGCAGCCATCTGGGCTTCTGGTAGAAGGCTTTTGTTTCCTCTGCCTCTGGCTCCTTTTCTTACTGCCCTGAATATAGATTTGAGCATTACAAAATGGCTTCTGCAGCTTTCACAGGAGGCAACAGCAAAAAGCTGAGACTCTCAGAGGAGACAGACTAAAACAAAACAAAACAAACTGGATCCCTAAGTGTCCCTGGATAGAAGAACTTACAATAGCAACTATGACAGCCTGACAGTGGGACTCCTTGAACTGATGCTAATCAGGTTTTCTTTCTCTCTGAGGTGAGTGTTTCCTTGATATACCAGCAAACTTAGGGTTCCCAAAGTAACCATCCCTGTGACTGACTGTCAACTGTCATGCTAACTCTAGAAGTGCTGCTAAGCACCTGCCTCCTCACTGCCACGATAGGTTCTTAAGCCCTCCCTCTACACAGTGCCAACCTGAGTAATTAGTTCAAATTAAAAACACTTGTCCTTGACCCTGCTGAGAAAACCCGAAGAATGTTTTTTCCTGCACAACTAGTAACAGAGGAGAGCCTCTTCTTCCCTCACCACTGGATCTACATTCAGCAGAGCTCTCCTACTACAAACAACACTGACAATGCAAGGATCAGCCCTCAAAGATTTGAAAAGAGGTCTCTAGGAAGATTAAGTGATTCTTCAGAGCATGGTTGTGCTGGCAGCAAGCTACAGAGCTGTAACTTCCTAACTCTGGAATGATGATTGGCTCCCTCCCTGTTCTGTGCCTCCTTGAATCAAAGGAAAGACAAGAGTTATCAATTCCACCCTTCTGGAGACCACCAGCAAGGTCTGACCACCTTTGACTGTTGGTTTCCAATTAATCTTAACTAATCAAGAGGTGGAAGGAGAAAGAGGAAGAGAAGAAGAGAAGGGAAGGAGAAGCGAGGAGGAGGAGAAGGGAAGGGGAAGAAAGAAACCCTAAGACTTTCCTTAGGCCCATTCTAAATTGTGAGGCTGACTTTTCCACTTAAATGCCACCATGCAATCAGATTAAAGTAATGAGCCCTTTCTACATAGTAGGCACAAATAACAATAAAAATAATTTAAAAATAATATCCATGAACCAGCTATATGGCTAGTGGTAGAGTACTTGCCATTGTGTGAAATCTCCAGCACAACTCTTATCACAAACCCATTCCCACAAAAAACTTCTATTATAAGAATACCACAAAATGTACCAAATATCTTGGAATAATTTAAGCTTTGCACATCAAAAATGACACAACATAAAAAATTAAAGATCTGAATAGGTGGAGTGACATACCACCTCTACTCAACAGAAAACCCAATAAAGACTAATTTGATAGCTATTAACAAAATCTCAATCAAAATTCTAGTAGAATTCCTTTTTTCCTGAAAATTGAAAAGTGATACAAATTTGATATGGGAATACAAAGGTCCAAGGACAATTAAGACCTGGGAAACTTTACTGCTACACAAACAAATTTGTAAAACACACATCAGGGCACTATGCATTTGTGAAGGAAGAACAACAGAACAAAAACCACAAAATCGACCTGTCTTTAGTCAAAGGCCTCACTGCACTGCAGGGAATAAACAAAAGCCTTCTCAGTAAAAAGTATCTAGTGAAATAGATGCCCATACTTAAACACTCACGTGCAACACCACACCCAGGAACACATTTCTAAGTAGACTGAAATCAAAATGCAAAAGCTGAAACAATGATGCTAAGATGATACTCAACAAATTTTCACCACCTGGGGAAAGGTTCATTTTAAAAAGATTATTTTTGTTTTACGTGTGTAGGTGTTTGACCTGTCTCTGCATCTTGTACGTGCCTGGTGTCAGTGAAGGTCAGAAGATTCCCTTGATTTACTGGTTCCCCAGAAACTGGAGTTGCAGATGGTTGTTAACTATCATTGTTGGTGCTGGAAATCAAACTCATGTCCTATGTAAGAACAAGTGCTCTTAACCCCTGAGTCAGCTCTCCAGTCCCTGGGGAAGGTTTCGACCAGGACTTGAAACTACCAACCTGAGAGGAAAGACTGAGAAACTGTAGTAATGAATTTCAGAAAATGCCATTAAGAGAGTGGAGGTCAGGACAGAGTGGTAAATGATCTAATGAGAAAAGTAGGAAACAACCCACAACCTGAAAAAAAAAAATTCAATAAGGAAATATAGAGGCAGAGACAGGAACATGGTAAGCTTGAGGCCTCAATCATTCAAACATCAACAGTCCAGTAAAAGACCAAGGACAAAGACTGGACAGACATACTACAAAAAGAGGACAGCCCAAGGGCCAACCAATAACTAACAAGGTAAACATGTCAACAAAGTCCAAGGAGACCTCATCACAATGCAGAGGAGAAAAGTCACAATTTAAAGGCAACTGGTTGCAACATGTAGAACTGCCATTATCAATAGAGACAACTGTGTCACCCTGAGGAGATTCAACAATGCCCGGGGATATTTCTGTTGTCATAACTAGTAGGGTGAAGGTGGTACATGTGAGTAGAGGTTAGGGAGGTTTCACCTGTAACACACAAGTTAGTCCAAAGTGTACTGTAGGTGGGAAATGCTGGTATGGTACAACCAAAATACATATACACTGACAAGACTTTCTTCCCTGAATATATATGATCTGTCAGTTCTACTCGTAGGGAATCCAACAGAAATGTGCTCTACAGAGACACATGCAGAATGCACCAGATACATAACATTCATGATAATAGTTTGTGTAATGGCCCCAAATAGAAACAACCCAAATGCTTACCATAGTATAATGTATTGCTAGTAGGCTATTTACATAGCAAAGAAATAGATCGAAAGTAACTGCTTTATAAAACACAGGCACATCTTACACACTGAGAGAAAGCCATAAAAATAATAATTATCTTATGTTTACTTTTTGATAATGTAAAAAAGTAGACTGAAACAATCTGTGAAGGTTCTTTTGATGATGGTGGAAACCACATCCAAGGTTCCCACACACTGAGCAAGTGCTCTACCACTGACCACACTACAAGCCTCAGTCAAGACTCTGTGCTTCAGAATAGTGGGGGTTGGTGGTTTAGCTCAGTGGTGAGTGCTTTTCTAGTGCTTCCCTGGGTTCTGTCCTCAGCTCCGGAAAAGAAAAAAGAACCCAAAATAGGAAGGAGGGAGGGAGGGAGGGAAAGGAAGGAAACCAAGGTAACTGGCACACACTGGTGTAGGAGGGTCTTTCTATGTGTTGCTTTCATTGGTTGAATAAAGAAAACTACCTTGGCCTTTTGATAGGGCAAAAATTAGGTGGGTGGAGTAGACAGAACAGGATGCTGGGAAGAAGGGAAGTGTGGCAGNNNNTTAAATGAATACAGTTTCTGTGTAATTATTTCGGGGTTAAGCTAGCTGGGCGGCAGGAAGTGGCCCACCGCTCCTCCTATAAACACACAACCTAGCCATGCAGCAGTGGCATAAACCTTTAATCCCAGCACTTGGAGGCAGAGGCAGGTGGATCTCTGAGTTTGAGGGCAGCCTGGTCTACAAAGTGAAATCTAGGACAACCAGAGCTACATAAAAAAAACCCTGCCTTGAAACAAAACAAAACCCCCAAACAACAAAACTCAAACAAATTATAAGAGTGGTCCTCTCCTGGGAGGTGGATCAGGAATGAGGGGGACATGGAGGTTCTGAGGCTTGAGGAAAATAGTGGTGAAGGGGTACTGAAGAAAATGTTCCACGTCCTGGCCCAGACAGATTGAGTGGGTTGATGCTGTAAAAAATCATTGGTATACATACACACACAGCAACTGTTTTAATTTATATAAATTATATAATTTAATTTATATAAATGCCATATGCATTTCTCTCTATAAAATAACTCAATTTAAAAGTAATTTTTAAAAGGGAAGGGCCGTACTCAAATTCTTCTGCCTAAATCCTTAGAAATAAAATGTTCTTGGTGATGCATTAAGAGAGGATCAGCAGGTAAAGGCAGTTGCCATGCAAGCCTGGCAACCTGAGTTCAATCCCCAGACTCTATGACAAGGAAGAAGCAGAGAATAACCCCCCAAAGCTGTCTTCTGACCTCCACACATATCACAGCATATTCACCACCCTTAATGTTAATAAAACATATATTTTTAAAAGAGAAATAAAATGTTCTTCTGACATCTCTAAGACCGGAAGGCCTGCATAAATAGTGAGGACATTCTAGTGTGCAAGCCAACTTTTCACCAAGCCAGGTTGGCAGGTACCTGTCGTTTGATGGAGACCAGCTCCATGTCCAGCTGTCTCAGCACCGTGGTTGCAGCAGTAGCATTAGCAGAGACAGCCTCCACATCTTCTTGGGAAAGAAACATTCCTTTTGGAGGTTTCCTTTTTGCTCTATTTTTAGCTTGGGTACTATGCTTTTCTTTTTTGACCTGAGGAACTGTCTCAGTAGGGGGCACCTGTATGATATACATATTTGATAAATGAAATTAAAAAACAAAAATGTCAAATGGATAGTAGTAAGTGTGTGTCTTTAACATGGCCCCAAACAACCTAAAACAATCACCATTCTTATCTGAGCACCCTAAGGGGAAGCTATCTGTGAACACTATCTGTAAACACTTCACTTCATGAAACACTCTTTTCTATTTCAGGCCTCTTATAATAAGAAACACAAGGAAAGAAAAAACAATTGTGTGTTCTTACAAGCTTTGTGACCTGTAGCTGTTTATATCACATGCGGATAAGTGAGTACTCTGATCTCCAGCAAAGCAGACTGTATGCCACAGATCGCCTATGGTGGGTGTGGGGGATGGGGAGGGGAGGTTGTTAACCTTTCCATTAAGATCTATACAATTTATCTTTTGGATTGACTTACATAATTTTCCCTACAAATGTGCTCTCATTTTTAAAATCATTGAGCTAGGGGGCTGGAGAGATGGTTCAGAGGTTAAGAGCATTGCCTGCTCTTCTAAAGGTCCTGAGTTCAATTCCCAGCAACCACATGGTGGCTCACAGCCATCTGTAATGGGGTCTGGTGCTCTCTTCTGGTCTGCGGGCATATACAAAGACAGAATATTGTATACATAATAAATATTGCATACATAATAAATATTAAAAAATAAAATAAAATCATTGAGCTAATTTTTGAGTGCTTTCTCTAATAACAAAACCTTCAGTAACAAAAAATACAAAATCTCGGTAACAAAAGGACTGTCTTACAGGCATTATTTAAACATAAGATTTTAATTCGGGCATGGTGGAGACTGTAATTCCAACATTTGGTAGGCAGGAGAATCAGAATTTCAAGGTCAGTCACAGTTACATATTAAGGCTGGGGCCAACCTGGGTCATAGCAGACCTTGTCTCAAAAAAAAGGTGTGTGGGGGGATAATACTCAAGGATAAAGCCAAACACTTAGAAAACCTTTTGCTTTATATTTTAAAAGACTAAAATGAAATAATGAAACATAATCAAACATTGATGGTAATAGAAATTCCTTAAATATGTGGTAATAAGTAATATGAGTAGGCAATAAACTATATTCTGTGTAGCATTATATGCTATTTCATAACAAGATTACTTATTGGTCACATGTGTTTTAACAACATTTTACACTTAAACTAAGATTTAACCTATTTTCTTTTTTAGTTAGATTCGTGCTACATAAAAAAGAATTATAAGGGCTGGAAAGATGGCTCAGTGGTTAAGAACACCACCTGCTCTTCCAGAGGTCTTGAGTTCAATTCCCAGCAACCACATGGTGATTCACAACCATCTGTAATGAGATCTGGTGCCCTCTTCTGGCGTGCGGGCAGAGCACTGAGAATACTGTATACATAATAAATAAATATATAAATCTTTAAAAAATTACAAAATATGGCAAAATTACAAAAAATTGTTCATTTAAAATGTGTTATTGAAAAGCCTAACAAATAACAATGTACCAAAACAAAGCAGAACCCCAAATACACTTCACTCTCCAAACAATCTCACTCTATTAGCCCCGAGGACCGTGTTATTCAGGGACTTCTGTGACTCCCTGAGAAGACCCGTCATCCATAAAAGGAGCATGAACCCTACTTCAGTGAGTCTACTTTAAGAAGCTGTAATATGCATATCGGATATATTGAGGCAACAGTTCAACTTTCAGGAATTATTTTAATGAAAAAAGTGTACAAATATTTAGATATATGACCCATTAATTCAGTACTGTTCACAGCAGCAAGGACTTACTATCTATAACGTTCCATGTGAACCTTTGGATTCAGCACTTAATATGCTACTGCACAAGAGGCAGGAGACACTGGTAGAACTAGTTATGACATTTACTGCCTATGAGTATTAGGGAGAAATATACCTCCTTTTTGCTTTCCTTGTTTGGATCAATCTCAATGTCAATGGGGTTACTTCCATTTGTTTCTTCCAGTTCATCCTCACTGGAAGAGAAGAACAAATTACTGAAAGTTATTCTGTATTAACTCTATTTCACATAAAAACATAACAAATAGCCAGGTGAGGTGGTGCACGCCTTTGATATCAGCACTTGGGAGACAGAGGCGGGCAGACCTCTTGAGTTCGAGGCTAGTGTGATCTACAAAGCAAGTACCAGGACAGCTAGGGCTACACAGAGGAACCAGATCAAAAACAAAACAAAGCAAAAATTTATTCTAAAATTGTTATATACATCTAAAGACTACTAGGATGAACTTTTTTTTTTAATTCATATAGATTCTCAACCTTGTAGTTCTTTTAGGGCAGTGTTTCTCAACTTTCCTAATGCTGTAACCCTTTAATATGGTTCCTTGCTACTTCATAACTGTAATTTTGATACTGTTATGAGTCATTATGTAAATATCTGATATGCAGGATGGTCTTAGGTGACCCCTATGAAAGGGTTGTTTGCCCCTAACCAAAAAGGGGTTGCGACACACAGATTGAGAACCACTGTTTTAGTCTCAGTGATGAAGAACTACTAGCTCGTTTCTAATTGCCCAAATCAACTCTAAATAAAATATTGTTCCTCTGTATTCATCAAGTGTTTTCAATTTTCAGCTAAATTATCAAATGCAGAAAGCATCTATTTTTCCTCATAGTTATTTACTGCAAGGTCAGGAAAGATCTCCTGATAACACTGAAAGCTATGCAGTATGAACTTCACCGCACTGCAAACAGACTGTGCAACAAAGAAAAAAGGTCCATGCTCAAGCTCTCTACTCATGGCTTTCAATGGCTTGTATAGTTGATATTTTCAAATTAAGTTTTATAAATACATTGGTATGGTACTTCAAATGCTTTTGCCTGAGGTAGTAAAGAACTCCATTTTAAAAAATGAGATAATTGAGTCTCTCAGAAGTCAAGCAGTTATTCTAATTTTCCGAGTTAAAACCAGGAGAGCAGCAGTAGGGGCAGAACACAATGTCTTCAGCGCCAACCTCACACCACACTGTGTCTCAGGAATCCTTCCCAGGGGAGCCCCAACTCCATGTTGCCTTCTTCCCAAACCACCACCCATTTCCACTGCTCTCTGCTGTATGTAAACTGAGGAAGCAAGAGGTAAGACACATCCTTCCTTCCTACAGCTTAATGAGTTATCCTTACAATGAATGTCCAGGCTGGGAGGCAGGCTCAGGGGTAGAGTCCTAGCAATGTGTAAAGCCTAATGTGTTCAGCACCCTAGCACTGCGAAGCTGAGAAAGCAAGAGAGAGAGCAAGAACGTGCATGTGCGCGTGAAAGAGAAATCAAAACTAATAGCAACAACAAACCAATACCTTTCCTTCTAAGAGATAATGAACTGATTCTGTTACTCACACCAGACACAGATAGTCAAGGGCAGAAGGACTGTACTGGTCAATACTCATTTTCCACTTGACAGGATCTAGACTCACCAGGATTCTCTACATCAGGTTGGTCACAGGGAAACTATATACTGTGACTATGGTGACACCGTCTGAGGGCTAACTAACAGGAGGACATGAGCTGCCTCGAGCTCCTGCCACCATTCCTACTCTCCTCTTCCCTAAGTTGCTTCTGTTACAGCAACAACGTAAGGAACAGATATAAAAATCTAAATTGTTTTTCTTCCTTTTATAGCAAGTTAAACATAAGCACAAGCCAAATGACTTTTGTTATCATAGTCAATACCTAAAATAAAAACATCTGGCCCATGAAACAACAATAAAATCCCTTTTTAATTAAGGGTGTCACCTTTAAGGAGAACGACGGACCATGTTAAAAGTTCACCGACTGCAGAACAGAGATCTACAGAGGGACTTTCATATCTACAGTCTCTCAGAGGCAGGCAACTGAAGAACTCTGTGTGAGTTCTTGTACAGGGGAAACCCTGTCCTCTCTGTCCCCCCAGCTCTTAGAACCAAGTGCTCAGGTGACATCCCAAGCAGAACACTCACCTCTCTTCTCTCTCCCGTTTTTGCTTCCGAGCATGACGATCCATCACACTGGTTTTAGTTCTTGTTTTCTTCCAAGAGTAGTAAAACTTCACCAGACTTGCTATGGACTTATCAGGAAGCTAAATGCAAAAGCAAGTTGGTGTACATGTGAAGCTAGTACTAATCAAATGTGCTTAAGACATATTTCATAAGGATCATTTTCCTATATTTTAAAATGTATGTAAGTTTGAGGCCAGCCTGGTCTACATAATGAGTTCCAGGGCAGTCAGGGCTACAGAGAAACCCTGTCTTGAAAAAAACATAAAATGTATGGAAGGGGAAAAAAATCCTCTTAAAATGCATTTCCTTTTTAAAAATTTTAAACATTATTATAAAAAGGTTACAACAACAACAAAATCACACAGTAAAATTAACCAGACTCAAAACCATACAATTCAACAAACTTCTTTGCAGTTAGAGCAACCATTCAGAACTAAAGTTGTGGAATTTCACATTGTATTTTATGCTTTAAATATTGAGTATTTTTATAATCTATCCACTATGAAAAAAGGAAAATCCCTAACAGAGTTAGAACTACAAAAAAAAAACTACAAAACCAATTAGCTTGTTTTGCATTTTTCAAAATATGACATTTTCTTTCTTTTTTGGTTTTTCAGGTCCTTGTGTAGTCGGTCCTAGAACTCACTCCATAGACTAGACTGGCCTTAAATTCAGAGTTCCATCTGCCTCTGCCTTCAAATGCTGTGATTAAAGGTGCAGACTACCATGCCCACTCTAAGATAGCAAGCCCCAGCAAATCTGTGACCTCTCCCATTGGGGCTGTAGTTATAGATATGTATAAAACGCCTAGTTTGTTATGTGGGTTCTAGGATCTAAATTTTGGTCTTCATGACCAAGTGAAGGAAACTCTGAGCCATCTCTCCAGCTCCCGGTTTAACTTCTACAAATTCATTTTAACATTCAATGCAAGCATGAATAAATGTTAGCTTGGAGTGTATCAATAGCTTTCTGAAGAGGAAAAAATAAGCAAACCTTCCATAGACAGACAAGGATTTGAGATATTCCTTACAAAACAATCAAAGATCCTTTCTGTTGGCTTAACCTTGTGAGGACTGCAGCTATAGGGTTGGGTGATGACGTGGAGGTGTAGACTATAGACTTTAAGGAGAGAATGCTTCGCTCTATACCTAATGCTGGCTGAGCTACAGAGCAGTGAGTGTAGTAAGCTGCTTTGTCCAAAGGAACTTTATTCAAAAGGAGATATTAGTTGCTGGAGAGGGAGGTCAGTGGTTAAGAACTGGCTTCTCTTTCAAAAGGCCTGGGTTCAACTCCCAGCACCCAGATGTCAGTTCAAAAATGTTTCTAATTCCCATTCCAGGAATCTGATGCCCTCCTTCTGGTCTTGGAGAACAACAGACACACAAGTGGTATGTAGACATATATGCAAGCAAAACACCCACACATATAAAACAAATAAATAGTAAATGAGATGTCTGAAGTTGATGATAACCCTATCTCATGTATACTCTAAGATATAAAAAGCAAAACAAACAAACAAAACAAAACAAAAACTGTCAAAGAAACCTGCTTACCATTTGCTGGATTCTGTGAAAAGTTTTCCCATGAAAACTAAAAGCTTGTTCAAATAAGACTTTATCTTCTACAGTCCACTCATCTGGAAAGGGGGTGAAGTTGGGCAAATCGGCCAATGATTTTTCAATATTATGCTTATGCCAAAAAAGCATCCCAAGAGCCTAGAAAAATGTTATCAGTGAAATTTTAGAACAAATAAAGGAAATATTAAAATGGGAGCGAGATCAGCATGTTTATATCAAATAAGTGAGAAAGAAGACTGCCACATATAACACTGTGAAGTTACAGGCATCAATCCCATCCCAGTTTCTGTGAAGATACATGTTAACACCTAGTATATATAATTCCAAGCTCTTCAGCACACAGCTCAATGGTACTGAAAACATGCACAGTGCTGTATAATACTGATTCCCAAGTCTCATCTTGTGAAGCAAACATTGACAGCTTTCTTCCCTCTATCTCCTCTGTTCCAGGCCCCAGCAACAAACTGCCTAGGATTCTGACTACTCTTAGTGAGTGTCTCAAAAAAAGTGGAAAACTAGTATTTCTGTCCTTCAAGATTCTCCTGATGAAGTCTGTGCTTGCTTTAACCTCTCAATCCTTCTGACTCAGTCTACCAAGTGCCGGGTCCACAGGTTTCTAGTTATTCATTTTGATTGCCACAGGGATCACATTAAACATTCTCAAGTTGTGAGATTTGGATTTGAATTTTTATATGAATAGCTTCAACAAAATAAAAAAAAAAACAAACAAGTTTCTTTTACAGTCATTCCACCCCTTTCAGTTGTAGAAATGATAGAATTCTATCTTTCTGTATCATATGTTTAAAAAAGGGGGGAAGCTAACTTTATTTTAAATAAATTACTTAGGCTACTTGGAAAAATGCAGAGTTAGAAACACTAAGGTAATGATAATGATACTGACTTTACTGAGCTTGTTACCTTGATTCTAGTCTTATCCCTTCATCATCTGGCTCTGAATGCTGTCTAATATCCTATTTCTCCTGCAGGTTTCCTACAGCATTCTTGAAGAAAAAATTTAGTAGAGAGGACATGGTGAGTCCTTTATTATTATTTTTTGATCTGTAAATGTCTTAATTAAAAAATTTATTTAGCTGGGTGGTGGTGGCACACGCCTTTAATCCCAGCACTCAGGAGGCAGAGACAGGTGGATCGCTGTGAATTTAAGGTCAGCCTGGTCTACAAGAGTTAGATCCAGGACAGCTAGGACTACACGGAGAAACCTTGTCTCAAAAAAACAAAACAAAACAAAACAAACACAAAAACAAAACATAGCAAAATTAGTTGGGTATGTGCACATGCAGATTCATTTGTGTGCATATGTGCATGCATGCCAAAGAACACATGTGGACAACAGAGGAAACTAGCATGAGTACATTTTCTCCTTCCAGCATGTGGACTCAGGTCATCAAACTTGGTGACAAATACCCTTACTCAACTGAGCCATCTCACCAGCCCCTCTTTTTGTTTTGAAGGTCAAGTTCTGTCAGGTATAGGACTCGTTTTCTCTTTCCTTTTTCTGTAGCCTCACGTGAAGGAACCCAGGATCCTGTGCATGCTAACCATGCGTTCCCTCCACTGAACTATCCGAGCTATACAGACAATTCTTGGTTGAAAGTTTTTGACTTTTTTCTTACCACTTCAAATACATCAGAGATCACTCACTGTCTTTGGAACTCCAAAATTCCTGATGACAAATCTGATAACCTTACTGGTGATCTCTTGCATATCACAAATGGCTTTTTTCTTGCATCTTTAGCTTTTTTGAGTGTCTCATACTGACTGAATCTTGGTGTGGCTGAGTTCATTCTGAAGTATGTTGAGTTGTTTTTGGATGACATATCAACTTCAGGAGGTTCTACCCTTCCTCCTCCCCTTCAAAATCTCTCTATTCCTTCCCTCCATCGTTTCCTGAAATTTCTAAATTACTTACATTGTTTCTCCTCAAGGATGTCCCACAGGACTTCTAGGTACTGTTTGTTTACTCTTGTTCACCTCCCCTACCCTTTAAACTCAGTAAGTTTAAGTTTTCTTGGGCTAGGGGTATAGTTCTGTAGTAAAATACTTCTTTAGCATGCAGGATGTCCTGATCTTCCACCATCCAGTACCACAAACAATAAACAAATTGCCCTATGTTCAAATTCATTATCTGCCTATTCAAAATGGCCTTTTGTTTTGTTTCGAGATAGTGTTTCTCTGTAAGCTTTGGAGCCTGTCCTGGCTCTTGCAGATTAGGCTGGCCTCAAGCTTACAGAGATCTGGTCTCTGCCTCCTGAATGCCTTTTTGAGCAACTGTAAGATAACTACTTTAAAGTCTTAAGGTAAGACACTTAAGACTTAAGGGATGAAGTTAAGTGATAGAGCATTTCCCAACTATGTTCAAGGTTCTGGGATTATCCCAGGTACCAGTTAGGGTGTATGTGTACATGTGTGTGTATATAAGAGATTTGACATCAGGCCTTTCTGTGCATCTATTTCTCAAAATTTAAAGTTCTATCCTAAAGGAAGCCTCCTTGAGATGTGAAAAGTAAATAAGTAAGTTTCAGGAAGTTCCTAAACGTTACAAGAGTCACAAGCATCCTCATCCACATTCCAGGCTATGTACATAGTAAGGATTACTAGGGAGAGAAGACCTGTCAAGCTGCCTGGGAATTATTCAGGGAGCTCCAGAGATGCAGTTTTTGTGAGCTGTCACCATGGACTTTTCAGTGATGCAACTGCCTCTGAGTCACCTGTAATGATGGCTTGTTTTAAATGTCAACTTGACACAATCTAGAGAATCTCAGGGAGGGATTTTTCTACACTGGATTGGTCTGTGGCTTGCCTATGTGGGGGATTGCCTTAGCTACCTGATGTGGGAAACCCAAGCACACTGTGGGCAGTGTCATTCCCTAAGCAGGGATCCTAAGTGGAGAAATCCAGCTGAGCATAAACAAGCAAGTAAGCAAGCTTGCATGCTCATTTCTGTCTGATCCTTAGTGTGGATATGACATGACTAGCTGTCTAAAGTTCCCACCATGACTTCTCTATATGATGGACTGTTACCTGAAATTTTGAGCTAAAATAAAAATTTTCCTTCCTCAGTTGGTTTTTGTCAAGATAAAGTTCATAAAACTAGCAAGTTCATGCTCCTGAAAGTAACCCCAGCAAGTTCACTGGTTCACTACACAAGCTTGGTGGGAACTGTGCTTTGCTCTGTCATTGGTGTTTTAACTGAGGTGAAAAGACAAATTCATGCCTCCTCAGGAAAACTCACAAAAGGTTTTTTTTATCCAGTCGCCATACTTTCTTGCTTTGATATATGCATTGTGATTCCTGTCAGAAACTGGACATCTGGACTTAATCATGCACTAGCAATGGCGAACAGATGCTTGCTTCCCCTGTGGTGATTTTGTTACTTTTTTTTATAGTTGCAATCTGTCTGTGTACCAAGAATCAGCCCAAGGTGTGATATTTGTTTGTTTGTTTGTTTTCGAGACAGGGCTTCTCTGTAGCTTTGAAGCCTCTCCTGGAACTAGCTCTTGTAAACCAGGCTGGCCTTGAACTCACAGAGATCCACC
>LOEQ01000264.1:416614-435053 GCA_001685075.1 Bramus lutescens | reverse complement strand
GAGGCAGAGACAGTTGGATCTCTGTGAGTTCGAGGCCAGCCTGGTCTACAAGAGATAGTTCCAGGATAGGCACCAAAACTTCAGGGAAACCCTGTCTTGAAAAAAAAAAAAGAGTCATTTTGGTGTACCTACCAGGTGCTCTGGAGTTTGTGATAGTTAACATGTGGAGCCTTAACACCCATGAAAAAAACCTGTTCTGTACCAGTCTGTAGACATTTTTAGCCATTATCCTTGAAATCTAACAAAGCTGAGACAGTTTGCTAAGTTAATGCTAGTGGTATCCCGAAAGGCAAAGGCAGCGTAAGTCAGGTGTGCTCACAGAGCGTCAAGATCCAAACCAGGCTCTGTCTCTACTGATACTACTTGATTGCAACAGGGTCAAGGCTGGCTCTACAGCAGTGTCTGGCCCCACAATGTCTTACTTCAATGCTTCTTTAGCAACTTCTGTATTCCTAGTATTTAATGAAAGTTATTGGTTACAACCGTTTGGACTTACCTTTAGGAGTAGTGCCCAAAAGACTGGACTTTAAAAATTAAAGTAAGAGGCAGGGCGGTGGTGGCTCACACCTTTAATTCCAGCACTCGGGAGGCAGAGGTAGGCAGATCTCTGTGAGTTTGAGGCCAGCCTGGTCTGCAGAGTGAGTTACAGGACAGCCAAAGATAAAACCTTGCCTCGGCTACACCGCTCCCCACCTCAAAAGTTAAAATAGGGGATTTGCAAGGTGGCTCAGAGATCACCTGCTACCAATTCTGACAAAATGAGCTTAACTCCTGGGTCCACATGGTAGGAGGAGAGAATCAACTGCATCATCATCCTCTGACCTCCACACTTGCAAGGGTGTAAAACATACACACCCAAAATTAAAATAGTTTAAAAAGGAGCTGTACAAGGTAGTGCACCTAGAGAGCAGCCAGTGCTAACTACATGAGAATGAAGTTCCTCTGCTATCCTGTTCACTAATCAGTTATTTTGCTACTCTGCATTTCTGGGCTCTTACATCTCCTTTGTTTCTCTCAAGCCTTCCCCTCTCTCTGCTTGCCCATTAAAAGATTAACAGCCAAGACTGCTTTTGCTTCTTTTGTTTTGTTGACTTTTTTCTTTCCTTCTTTTATTTTTTTTATTTGTGATGGGTCTCTCTGTGTAGCCCTGGCTGTCTTGGAACTTGCTACGTAGACCAGGCTGGCCTCAAACTCAGAAACCCCAATTGTGATTTTGCTTTTGACACCAAGTATCAACTCTCCCTAGCAAAGTCAGATCATCTAACTGGGAACATAGCCCATGGGCGTCTACTCTTCTTGAACTGTTCTAAGACAGAGCTTGGACAAATACTGCTTTTGATAAGCTTCATTTCTTTGTATTCTCCCACCGACCTGGTCCTCACTTCTCTCTGAGAGAGATGGACACCTACCACCACCCTATTCTGCACAGGACAGCAAAGTGATGAGACAGGAGGTGTGCATTATTCAAAAATTCCCTCATGGTTAACTGAAGTGAAAATAAGTTTTCCACCTAAGAAAGTCAACTCTGCTCTCATAAAAACAAAAGGTAACAAGTGCTTAAAGTAGATGAAATAGGACAAGAGAAGCACAGGTTTCCCCATACTCTAAAAGATGAGGGCTCGGAAGACTTTTCCAATACCTTCTCTGTGTAACACTTCTGGCTGTCGAAATGATTTTTTTGTTTGTTTTTCAAGACAGGTTTTCTCTGTGTAGTCTGGCTGTCCTAGAACTCACAACAGACACCTGCCTCTGACTCCCGAATGCTGGGATTAAAGGCATGTGTCACCAGGTCCTCTTCAATACTGTGTCTCAGTCACAATAATCTCTGATTCTGTCCAAAGCTTACAGAGAGCTCATTTCAGTGTGGGAGTGAGTGAGTCCTGTGCAGAGGAACCAGGGAACCAGGTCAAGACCATTTACAAAGGTCACAAAGCTTAAGAAAACAGCAGCACAATTCCTTGCTGCGGGCATACATACTACTGCAGCCTTCCCCAGTGCATCCTGCTCACTCTTGAGAGGAGGCTGCCTTTGATTATTAGACTGACACCAGCCTGCAAGTCAGAAGCATTAAAATCAGCCAGTGGGTGAACTCACTATGCTCAAAAGTAAAGCCATTATAGCACAGTGCAATTGTTTGCTTGATAATTACTATCAAAACAAACATGGAAAGCCATCTGATATTATTTGTAATGGTCACAGATATGTACCATTGTGACAGTAAAACAGAGTATATTAATCAATGTCTTTTTAGGGGTTGGGATACTCAGTTATTCTGCTGTAGCCTGAACAGAGTAAGAAAATACGGCCATGATCAGAAGAATTTGATAGAAGCTGAGGGCAAGTAATAGAAAATGGCTGATGTTAAGCTTTGTTTTTTAATTAATGTTTTTAATCTAATAACACGTCTTTAGTATCGAGAAGTAAGAACTTGAAATGGAAGTGCAAAGGACAAAAGATGCAGATGAAAACTGCTATGATGACCTTAATTCACCCTTCCCTTCCCCAGACACTGCACAGATTCAGAAAATCCCATCCTGAATATTCTACAAACAGTGATAGGCTGACACCATGAGGCGGGTTGAGGACAAAGCTTATGGCCTTAATAGAGCTTTAAAAATACAGTCAAGATTTGCAGTGGCACTAGCTACTGCAAAGGAAACATGACAGCAATTTCTCTCACAGCACAAACTGAGCATGCCAAACATTTTTTTAAAATGTAATAAGATTGGAGATGTTGCTCAAAAGAGTGCTATGTCCAGCATGCATAAGGTTCTGGGTTCAATTCCCAGCACAATGGAGTATGATAAATACCATGACATCTCCTTTTATTATTATTAAAGAAGTTATCCCTAAGACTCACACAGAAGCAAAAGGAACATTTAAGTACAGCAGTTCTGCCACCTGGTGGACACAGACAATATTACAGCTAACACTTGAAGCTTGACTATCTTTAAGGGTAAAGGGTGGGGGGAGACACGGACATGATGACACAAGTCAGATGAACCATGCTATTTCATACTCTGATCTTATAAAACAAAATCCCACTGCATAGAATATCCCTCCCTGGCTACAATAGCAGAAACAAGACAGATGAGTGCTCCATACAAGGCCATGCATGTTATGTTCTATTCTGCTCAAAACCATACCGCTGTGTCCTACATCAACTTATTGCATAACTGGAATAATTCTGTCCTCTTTTCTAGAACTCACGTTTCCATTTATCAGTGTAAGAGTAAGCAGACTAGGGCTGAGTGTGGTGCACACCTTTAACTTCTAAGGAAGCAAGTGAATCTCTGAGTCTGAGGCCAGCATGGTCCACATAGTGAGTTCCAGACCAAACAAAGCTACATGGTGAGACACTATCTCAAAAACAAAAACAAGCAAACTAACAAAAATCTAATATTAAGCTACAACACTCCTCTAACTCTTCCATATCAAGTCAACTTTACTTGTCCCTCAGCAAGGAGTAGAATACTCAAGGCAATCATTGATTTCAATTCATACTTGGCTATGTACACTATAATCCAGAAGAATCAAGATCTGTATAATCATAACAGAAAGAAAATGAGGGGTAGGGAAAGGCAGAGAGGAAGATAGGCTGATCATGTATCTACTTCTCATAGCTGATTATGACAGAGAGTCCTGGACCCCAACCAAGTCAAAGGCCTTGGCTTCAGCTAAGGGCCTGATAGTTGAACACCTTTGCTCAACTACAGGACAAGAATGAGACTTTTCTTCAGATCTTCATAGAGTGTTAGGAGAACATTTAAAATAATAAAATGTAACAACTATTAAATGAATTGTCATAAACATTTCCTTTTTGCAGTGCTAGAAATCAAACCTGTTTCATGCATGCTAGGCAAGTGTTTTCCCATTGAGCTGTATTTCTAGGTAAAAAACATACTTTTTAAGCTACTTTCCTCAGTGCTCAGAACTGAATCCAGATCTTTCCTATATTAGATTGATTCTCTACCACTGAGTTACACCTTCAGTACCTAATGGATATTAATGCACCAAACTTCCTTTTCACGGAGACTGCCTTAAAAAAAAAAGACTCATTTCAAGGCCACCTATGGAGGACAGTGTCAATCAAAAGGCTGTTTTTGGCCTCTAAATCCCAGGACCTTGAGTGGCTTATCTATCTTTAAGCCGTGGCTGGACAGTGAGGGAAATGAGCTGTATCACACAGGAAGTTCTGCCACATATGCTTCTCCCAAGTCACTTCCTCTCTATGACTGACTCTCCCGGGGACAGAGTTAAGAATATCTTGAAGGGATTTTTTCTTCTTCACGCAGTACAGGCCCTCTAAGTGGACAGTGCTAGAGAAAAGTGTCTTTAAGAGCTTATGGAGCAGGCTGCAGCAAGACAGTGGAGAATAAACTAGTCTACTGTACACTGGATCTTTCAGCAGATCTTTCAGGTCTACTTTGTGGCTAGTGCTGGTCCTGCAGATGTCATCTGGGGCCTTCTGGAATTCTCCTTACAGCTGAAGAGAGAAATAACTCAGTTCACTATAACTGTCTCAAGTACCAAAGGAGGAACTATGAATATACTTCTCTAGGCAGCCTACTCTTCAGAATGAAGGAAGTCCTTTCCCACGGGGGTAAGACACCATGCTTTCAACTTTACAAGTGTTATTTAGAGTAAGGAAACCAGAAAAAAGAAAGAAAAAGAAACTAAGTGTTTGAGGAAAAAAACTGGCTAAGTAAATTAGGATACAAGATGAACTATTATAACAGCTCAAAATTCACATCTTCATTTTTTGTTGGTGGTAGAGTATTGTCTGTACGAGATTTATTTATTGTTGTTTGAGGCAGAATGCTGGCCTGGAATTTACCCATATAGACCAGGCTGGCCATGAACTCACATTAATCCTCTTGCCTCTGCCTTCTGGTTTGCTGGGATTACAGGCATGAGCCACTTTTTTTGTTTTGTTTTGTTTTTTGTTTTTCATTGAGATAAAGTCTCATTATGTAGCCCAGTTGACCTCAAAATCTTGATTCCCATGCTTTAGCTTCCAGGGTTCTGGGATTACAGGCCTGAATGACTACACCTAGCATATTTCATTCCCCACCCCTACACCAAAGACAGGTTTCTCTGTGTAGCCCTGGCTGTCTTGGAACTTGCTCTGTAATTCTGGCCTCAAACTCAGAGATGTCCCTGCCTCTATCTTCTGAGTGCTGACATTCAAGGTGTGGGTGTGTGCCACCACTGCCAAGCACCTACTTTCATTTTTAATGGCAGGAAAATGAGAGTTTAAAAATTATAGAGCGATACCATAGTGCACAGCATCACAGAGTAGAGATTGGAAAGCAAACTAACAGTGGTTAGCAGTCACACAATGGGGGTGGGAGGTGGTTAGCTTTTGTGAGCCACAGCATCTCCCCAAACAAAAAATGTCCATATGGTAGGATGAAGGATTATTAATTTTTTTTTGGAGGGGTGTATTTTTCAAGACAGGGTTTCTTTGTATAGCCTGGCTGTCCCAGAACTCACTCTACAGATCAGGCTGGCTTTGAAGTCACAGAGATCCACCTGCTTCTGTGTTCCAAGAGCTGGGATTAAAGGCATATGTCCTTGCTGCTACCAACACTAGGTCATCAATTATTTTTAATAATAATAAAAAAAAACCTTGCATGTAAGTATGTAATTTCCCCCAAAACCATTTCAGATTAACTTTCACATCTTAAAACCCAATCTCTTAAATATCAAGTGGTATTTACTATCATAGGATATTTTCTGTGGTTCACAGAAAAGTAAATAAAATTATTGACAATACTTTAATCTTTGTTCATAGCCCAATATGGCTAATTGAACCTAAATACTTTATAGTTGATTAATTTAAAAATAAATTTTAGTTAATTTCATCCCTACATATGCATGCTTTTTAAAAAAAAGTACATTTTATATAACAGAAAGTCATTATCATACCTAACAAAAGTAGTATAATTCCTGGGTATGAGCAACAATGTTACGCCCATTAGACTATCTACAATGTATAAATCTAACTCCAGCAATAACACCAGAGAAGGAGTAAATTCCTTTCTTCTGTCTTTTTCTGGTAGCAGTGGTAAGCTAATCTGACACTTTAGAAAATTATTTGGCACTGACTTCTCAGCTAAACAGATGAGACACAAAAACAGGTCAAAGAATGTTTCTGTAGTAATGTCCGCAGTGAAAACTTAAAGTAACTTTCCTCAGTTGGCAGAAAAGAATAAACAAATTCTAACTAGCCAGATGAGATCCAAATGTGGAGAGAAGAAGCTAAGGCATAATAATGAGTAGAAGCAAAAGAAGCCAGACATGTCAGAGAGTGTTAACTCAGCACTGCACTCAGCTCTGTTCAATAACCTTTGTCCATTCTTCCCAGCTCTTCTAGAGCATATATTAGGGACCAGACAGTAGTGGGTACATTCCAACACTCATAAGGCAGCTTCCTATCAAACTAAAGCCACATATAAGCAGGGCTGTCAGGTTCAAACAGTGCCTAGTAAATCATAAGCAGGAACAAAAATTATTTATTGAGTAAATTGATGACCACAAGGAAATTAGAAGACTCCAGATGATCCAAGCTGCATAACAGATTAAAAACCCTGAATTTGCGACTGTATGCTGAGGAATTTTCACACTTCTCCCATTTTCTTCCTTCAACTGATACCGCACATTTACTCACCACATACCAAATGGGAGAACAGAATTAAACAAACAGACCAAACATAACAAGTTCCTACATTCAGTCTTACAGTACAGAGTAGCAAAACAGTATGTTGGGTAATAAGACGGAAGGAAATCAAGTGAGAAAAGACGGTGAGTGGATCCTATTTCATAGGGTGTGAAAGACCTCTCTGGTAGTCTCACCTAAGGAACTGGACACCTGGGAGAAGAATACTTGTACTCCAGACAAGGGAACTAAGAAGGCACTAATGAGAGTACTCTAAATAAGGTCACAAGGGCAAATACTAGTTACACAACTCAGGGTCATGTTGCAACTTTTAGCTTCCAATTTAAGACATGTTAGAAACTAGAAAGCCACTGGGATATCTTGAATAGAAACTATTCAAAATGTATCTAGATAGTGGGTATATATTTACAGTGTATCTATGTAGAAATTTAGAATGGTAGCCGGGCAGTGGTGGCCCACGCCTTTAATCCTAGCACTTAGGAGGCAGAGGCAAGGGAATCTCTGTGAGATCGAGGCCAGCCTGGGCTACAAGAGCTAGTTCCAGGACAGGCTCCAAAGTTACAGAGAAACCCTATCTTGAACCCCCCCCTAAAAAAAGAAATTTAGAATGGTAAACATACTACGAATCTGGAGAGATGACTCAGTGGTTAGGAGCATTTGCTACCTGAGTTAGGTTCCCAGCATACATGTAGGTAGGCTCATAACCACCTATACCTCCAGCTTCAGGGAATCTGATATCTTTTGGCCTCCAAGCCGCCACATATAAATAAGAATAAATCACTAAAAAATATTCAACACTATAAATAGTTCAGAAAATGTATAATGCAACAGGATGACTTTTTATGATTTATTTTATGTATATGAGTATTTTAGCTGCATGTGTATATGTGCACCACTTGTTAATCTGGTGTGACCTTTCAAGATCATAACACCCACCATATGGATGGTTGGGAGTCTTTGTAGGTGCTGGGAATCAAACCCAAGTCCCCTGCAAGAACAGATGATGTAGTTGGAAGTTTCTGTCCCACCCAGTCCTGCAGTAGTTCAGTCCCAAATAAACACACAGAGGCTTATATTAGTTATAAACTGTTTAGACTATTGCTCAGGCTTATTGCTAACTAGCTTTTATATCTAAAATTAACCCATTTTTATTTTATATAAGTAACTGGGAAGTGCATTGTAAGCAACTTTCAAAATTCTAGAAATGACAGAGATATCTTGCTGCCTAGACAGTTACCCAAAGTTCTTCTGTAATGTTGGGGCATCTATCTACAGCCTACAGGCCCATAGTATCTGGCAGACTTTTCAATGAAGCAGGAAATATGAAAGACAGTTCCACCTATATTGGCAGTTTGTCAAGTCATTTTCTTCTGTGTCCTGCAGAATGTCTAGCAGACTCTTCCATGAATCAGGAACCCTCAATGACTGTCTCATCTTGTTCTGACAAGTTCAGCAGTCATTTTCCTGTGGGTCCTGAATGTCCAGTTTATACAGCATATTGTCAAGCAGTCCAGACAAAAGCAATTTCTTGCCCTAAATGGTTATATCTGCCACATTGAAAGCAAACTCCATAAGGAGCTTCTTTGATGCCCATCATCCTCTTGAAGTAACTGTGGGAATTAACAAGTCTGGAAGACAGGGTAGCCAAAAGTGTAAGGATGATGCCCAGAAGTGGGTAAAGAGTACATAGAGAACGGCATGATATAAACGGAATGTATGCAGAAGTTATGTTAAGGAACACCTACCCAATCCACAGTCATGTGGTCTCCACTTCTGAAAAGTTCAAAGGCTCCTGGCACTACACGTTTGACTTCTTGAACTTTAACCGTGCATCCTAGGTACTGGCAGGGTTAGAGCTATCACCTCTCTGACCTCCAACAGTACCTATTTCTTTTCTAAATCACAAGCCATCAAGAACTTTCTAATGGTAATGACTATCACTTCTAGCTAAAAATTCTTTAAGGGATCTCTCACCCACCCCCCACCTTTCATAACTACGATTACTATGAGTGTATGTGCTCAAGTTGCAGCATGTCTGTGGAGGTCAGTGTACATCGTCTACAAGTTTGTCATTCTGTCCTTGCACTGTGGTATCCAGAGATTTGGTGTGAAATAATCTTTTGGTACACTGTAAAGATGTGTCTTTGCCAAGGTGTTTTCTGGCTGGTTTAATAAAAAGCTAAAAGGCCATTAGCTAGTCAGGAGGTATAGGTGGGAGAGCCAGAAAAAGAGCACCTTGGGAAGAAGGGTGCCATCGTCAGGGGCCACAGACACACTAAACTTGGAGCGGTTTAGATACACAAAATGGGATAGAGGTAAAAAGCCACGTGGTAGAAGGTAGATCAATAAAAAAAAGGGTTAATTTATATTATAAGAGCTAGTTAGGAAAAAGCCTAAGCTATTAGTCAAGTTTTTGTAATTAATAAGTCTCTGTGTCGTGATCTGGGAGCTGGCAGGAAGGACAGAAATATCCGCCTATAGCGACTGAACTCAGGTAGTCAACTTTACTCAGCAAGGGCTTTTAGACACTGATCCACCTTGCTCATCTCATATCAACACCTGCTTCCCGGCTGTTTTACTTCTCACCGTCTCAAAGACAACGTGTCTCAGACAAGACAGTCTGCAAATTAAGCACTATATTTCTGTCTCAATCCTAGATACAAATCCCTCCTCTCCCCTTGTCCAGCTAGCAAACTCCTACTCACATTTCAACTATTCTCTAAAACACTGAGTCTTTCCACTAGGAAGAGGCACTTCTGGTGATCAAAGAAATCATCACAACTCAGTGAATACAGGAGATACTTGGTGCCAAATAGGTTAAGGCTCAAATACCCTTCTTCCAATTAGTGAGCGTTTAAGTCTAACAAGCTAACGCTCTTTAATTCAGACTACACCATGGCAAACTGTAAATGACACTCATGCTTTGTCCCTTACATATCAAACCACTGTTTCTCAAGTAATATGTTCATTAATGGAGTAGTGTTTCAACTCTGTGGTTCTTGTTTATGCTCCTAAGAATTATTTATTCTTCCCCAACTGTGTCTCTACAAGGCACATTTTAGACATATCCCACAGGCTGCATCTCCCACTAAATGATTTTTACTTAGACATAACCCAAAGCAACTTGTGAAATATTAGTAATGTTTTAAGCACTTAATTATACACACATGAAAGCAGATGTGTGTAGTGAATGTAGTCTAGAGACCTAAGATCTAGTCCTAAATTGACAACTACCTACCTATGAGACTAAAAACATCTGATAAGAAAAGGCAGGGGGAAAAAAGTTCATTTCCTCATTGCCAATGGAGTACAAACTTCCCAGATTCTTTACTACTGGAACACTACCACGTGTAAAACTGCCACCAAAAATATTAAAAAAAATTAGCCTCACAGAAAAAAAAAATAAACTCACTCAAAACAACCCCAAGAAGACATTATGGTAGAAAACTACACACGCAATGGGCTTACCTAAGAGAATAAATTTGAGCTGGGAAGAGGGAATGAAAATACTACTGAGTAAGGAGAAAAAACCACCCAGAACTGGTACTGGCATACACCATTAATCCCAACACTTGGGAGGCAGGGGCAGGCCAATCTCAGAGTTCAAGGCCAGCCTGGTCTACAGAGTGAATTCCACGTCAATCAGTTACACAAAGGAACCCTGCCTTGGGAGAAAGGGGGGGGCAAACAAAATCAATCTTAAAAAGCTATACTGATAATACAGCTCAATAACATTCTAGAAAAGACAAATCTATGGGGACAATAAAAAGTCAACAGTAGGGATGAAAAGAAAAAAGGAAAAATGATTCTTAGCACAGTGAAGCTATTCTGAACAACAACCGTATACAACACAGTAGAGAGCTCTACTGTTAACATACTCTGAGTGGTAATAATGTATTCCTGCAGATGCATCCCAACTCTACAGGTGCAAGATTTTTACAGCAGAGTAGGCTATATGTGTATATGGATAGTCTTGACTTCCTGCTTAATATACTATGTACCTAAAATTTGCCCAATTTTTTCCCTTAAAATAGAAAAGAAGAAATGACTTATTTACTCCTTAACCTATGAATTCTATTCAGTCTTAAAATATATATATAATCAGGGAGTGGAGAGATGGCTCAGTGGTTAAGAGCACTGGTTGCTCTTCCAGAGGTCCTGAGTTCATTTTCCAGCAACCACATGGTGGCTCAGGCTCACAACCATCTGTAGTGGGATCTGATGCTCTCTTCTAGTATAAAGGCATACATGCAGCTAGAACACTCAGATATATAAAGTAAATCAATTAATTTCTTATTCTGTCTTTGAAGTAGACTAAGTCATTAGTCTATCCTGTCATTCTAAAGTAGCTTTTCTTCTCAGAGAGAGAGAGAGAGAGAGAGAGGGAGGGGGAGGAAGGGAGAGAATCTTTGAGACAGGGTTTCTCTGTGTAACAGCCCTAGCTGTTCTCCTGCTGGTTCTGTAGACCGGGCTGGTCTCAAAATCATAGAGATCCACCTGTGTCAGCCTCCTGCGTGCTGGGATTAAAGGTGTGCAATGCCACCACCCCGTTTTTTTTCTTTTCTTTTTGCTTTATGCAGAGTATTTTTTTCTGTTTTTGAAGATTTTGTTTTCTTTTTTCTTTTTTTTAAAGATTATTTATGTGTTCTACCTGCAGACCAGAAGAGGGCACCAGACTGCATTATGGATGGTTGTGAACCACCATGTGATTGCTGGGAATTGAACTCAGGATCTCTGAAAGAGCAACCAGTGCTCTTAACCACTGAGCCATCTCTCCAGCCCAGAGTATATTTTCACATACCCAGATGATATATAAGCCTACTACAAACATGTGCTATATGACAGGAGATACATGGTACAGCCAAATGTTCCTTGGTTCATGAAGAAAAGCATGACATTAAATTGAACACAAGAGAAAACAATGTAATAAAGAGACAAAGTGTGATGGCTATTCTTAGTTATCAAATGACTATAACTAGAATGAACTAAAATTGAGAAATGGACAGCACACTTGTAATCCAGACCTTGAGGCTGGAAGGAACACTTTTAATTTGGGCCACACCTTCTACTGGAAGCCTATATAAGAACAATGAAAGAAAGAGGGTTTGTCCTTCACCTGTTTGCCCTCACCTAGTCAGTACATCCATTCCTTCTTGTGGATTCCAGCAGACCAGCTGAGACACCCATCCTCATGGGACTGAAAAACTCCTAGATTCTTGGACATCCCATTCATAACTACCCATTGTTGGATTGCAGCCTGTAAGTCATTCTAATACATTTATATATTTACTCTCTCATAAAACTGGCAGCATAGTGAGTAAACTTATACCAGCATCACAATGGATACACAAGTAATAAGATGGCTACAAGGTCTAAGCAATAGGAATCTATCATCTTTGGGAGCATGATATATGTGTTTATAGAAACATTAAGTTGCACGTGGCTATAAGCAGGAGAGAGGGCTCCCATGGCTAAGTGCATTTACTGCTCTTGCAGAGGATCCATGTTCGGTTCCATGCACCCACATGGCATCTTATAACCAACCAGCTGCAGCTCCAGTTCTAGAGGATTCCATGTCATCTGCAGGTCTGTGTGGGCATCTGCATATACATAGTACACATAAACTCATGCCAGCATACAAATAACTAAGAAATAAATTTGGGGATGAACCCAAGTCCTCTGCAAGAGTAGCAAGTACTTTTAACCTCTGACTCATCTCTACAGCCTGCTTTTGCTGTTAAATGTATAAACTATAGAATATCTATACATAGTTATGGTAAAAAGTTTGGTAATTATAAATACAGGGGCTAAAAGGTTTTCAGGTGATATAGAGAAGGCAGGGCTTTACAGTGGATTCCAAGCCAACCTAGAAAGAGAGAAGGAGGGGGGAGGGGGGAGAGGGAGGGAGGGAGAGTGGGTATTGGGGAGGCATCGTTAAAAAAACGGCTCAGCAGTTGAGTGCAGCTGCTATTTTTGCAGAAGATGTAGGTTTAGTTTCCAGCGCCTACATGCGTCTGGCAACCATCTGTTACTCCAGTTCTAGAGGATCTAATACCTTCTTCTGACCTCCTTAAGCACCAGGTACACATATAATACACAGACATACATGTAGGCAAACACACACAAAAAAATAAAAATACTTTTCTTAAAAGGGAATTAAAGGTTTACAAGGTATTTTAACAATGTGGGAAGTGGTCGGGGTCAGAATACAGAAACATGCACAGAAAATG
Source organism: Bramus lutescens (assembly GCA_001685075.1). Lineage (NCBI taxonomy): Eukaryota > Metazoa > Chordata > Mammalia > Rodentia > Cricetidae > Bramus > Bramus lutescens. Next base: position 422,141 of record LOEQ01000264.1, on the reverse strand, counting down.
CTATATCATCATCTCAATATAAATGAGCACAGAACTGAAGATGTCCTGGGGATATAGACTTATCTAGTATACACAATCCATTGGGCTCAGTGCTCAGCACCATCAAAAATAAGGTGTATGTGGGGGGTGCAGTAGTGCACGATAAAAAGATTTACAGAGGGCTAGAGAGATGGTTCAGAAGTTCAGAACACTGGCTGCTCTTCCAGGTCCTGAGTTCAATTCCCAGCAAACACATGGTGGTTTACAGTCATTTATAATGAGATCTGGTGCCCTCTTCTGGCCTGCAGGCAGAACATTGTGTATATATAATAAGTAAATTTTTTAAAAAATTATTTACAGAAACATTCTAACACTAAGCAGTTGTTTCTGAATAAGAAACATGGATTTTTTTTCTGTTTTTTTCTGTGTCTTCTAAATAACAGTAGGCAGAATTGTTACTTTTAGATTAGTTTTTGTTTGTTTGTGTGTGTGTTTCTACCCCACCCACCCACAGGTTTTCTCTGTGTAGCTCTGGCTGTCCTTGAACTCCCTCTAGGAACCAGGTTGGCCTCAAACTCAGAGATCTTCCTGTCTCTATCTACTGAGTACTGGGATTAAAGGTGTGCACCACCACCACTTTACATTAATTTTTAAAGTTCAACTTTTAACTAACACTGAGTGGACCTTAACAGTGAAACTGAAATTCAATTTACACAATACTGGTGTTTAAAAATCTCAACCAAGTGTTCTGTGCACACTTATAGGTCACTACTCAGGAGGCTGAGGCAAAAGGATCCCAGTGTTGAAGCCAATCTAGGTTATACAGCAAGTTTCAGTTTTGGGGGAGAGGGTGACATATTAACTTTATATATTCAGTGGTTTTCTTGTATGTCTAGTAAGAATAAATATTAAAGTTAAATTCTGATCCCAAAGATTCTAGTATGTAATGTCAAGATACAAGAGATGCTAATTAGAAAGAAAGAAAGGGGTGAGGTAAAGAAAAGAGAAAAGGTACTAATATAATCCTGAACTAGAAGAAGTACTGTGAATGAAAGAGAATCAAGACTCTGGGAATAGGCCAGAAGTGAAAGTGAACACGTTTGATCCCAGCCTCGTCTTACACAGTGAGTTCCAGGACAGCTGAGGCTACATAGAGAAATCCTAGTGGATGGAGAGATTGGCTCAGCTGTTAAAGGCTAGGCTTCCAAGCCCTGAAAAAAAAAAAAAACAAAAAACAAAAAAACACCCAAAATGAAATATACAACAACAAAAAAATCTAGGAGCTCAGATTCAGAGGAGCAGGTTTAGAGCAGCGCATAGCTGGTCAGTGACCTTGGGCTCTTATTTCATTCCTTGTCTCTTAAGCTGTGGAAAATTTCTACACTCAAGATTTAGAGAACTCCCCTGTGCTACTATGGAGAGTGAAAGCTGCATGACATGGGCAGCATAACCATGTGTTGTGCTGGGCATAAGGCTCAGAAATGCTTGCTCTTCTCCATGGGCATCCAGGAGGGCAACTGAGATGAAGCGAGACTGCCAGAATCAAATCACATGAAAGTAAAACAATTCCAACAGTAAGGGAGACAGGTACACTGGGTGCCTAAGAATCTCAAGGAAGCAGACTGACTTAGGGAAACAAAGCTTTACAGATTAAAAGGAGATAGATTTTTCAGTTTCTTTTTTTTTTTCAATGCTCTGTAAGAAAGAGCACGTTCAAAATGACATGAATTGATTTTATAAATCATTGTAAGAAGGATGAAGAACAAAACATACTACAAATTATGCAGAAAGCTTTCTGTAGCATGGTAAGGATCAGAAATGCTAAGGTGGGGTATGGTGGCACACACCTTTAATTCCAGCAGGTGAGTTCCAGGCCAGATGTGCATAATACCAAAAACTGTGATGTGATTGCAGTTAACAAACTCCATAAATGCCATCCATAAACTCCACTGAAAATTTCTCAAAGGAAGAATTTTTTTATTTCTTAGTTATAATGAAAATAAAGCCTTCAAACAGCAAGGAATTATGGTAATACAGCAGATTAAAAATCAGTCTTAAAAGGTAACATGAAGGGCTGGAGAGATGGCTCAGAGGTTAAGAGCACTGGCTGCTCTTCCAAAGGTCCTGAGTTCAACTCCCAGCAACCACATGATGGCTCACAACCATCGTAGATGAGATCCGGTGCCCTCTTCCGGCCTGCAGGCATATAGTTATACATAATAAATAAATCTTAAAAAAAAACTTTTAAAGAAAGGTAACATGAATAGACAGAAAATACAATCAATATCCTTAACAGAACCTCTCTACTCCTCCCTCTCCAAAGCAAAGGTTAGTATACTCAGGGTATGTACCAGTAACATTGCTAATAAAGCTAGGCTGGAGGTACAGCTCACTGGAAGAGTACTGGCCTAGGACTGTGAACCCTGGGTTCATTATATGCATTCCCAGCTGAGGGGTTACACATTTCATTGTTATTTTCTGTGCTAGAATGTTTCACCTATTGGTATGTGTGCACCACAGAAGTCAGAAGAGGTCATCAGATCCCTGGAACCAGGTCCTCTGCAAGTGATCTCTGACTGCTGAGCAATCTCTCCAGTCCTTTCTACTCTGATCCAATGTCCTTAGTCACACTCATTACTACCTTACACAGAATTCAGGAAATTGTTAAAGAAAATAAAATCACAGGCTGTATAATATTTAAATTGGCCATAGTAAAAAAATTAAAATATATACTTCTACACTCTATTTGAAACCGTGAGAGAGCTGTAGTAGAGAAATTCTGAGTTACAACAATGGCTTTAGGATTTTGCATTATCTAAGAAAATGAGAAATAAAGGAGCTTCAAGACTTACGTTTTGCTTCTGAAAGATTCTGATTAGGTGACCAGACCAACATGCCAAGATTGTCTCGTTCTTGACTGCGCCTTGCCAGTTTGGCTTAGTAGAAAGAAAATAAAAACTGTATTATTGTAAGTTAGTAACTGTTATAAGCAGTAAATATTACCACTACTCTGGTCTTCTAGCCTTAGAATAATGAATGACATCACCTATCCTTTACCTTATACCCTTACAATAATAATGAATAAAATAACTTATAAGTGTCTTAGGAAATTCATAAAGTTCACTAGAATGACTTACATGGGGAAGGAACCAAGGGTCTAAAGCAGCAGTTCTCAACCTGGGGGCTGCAACTATTGTTGACAGTTGAATGATCTTTTTGTGTGGGTCGCCTAAGACCACCCTGGATATCCTGCATATGATTCATAACAATATCAAAACTACACTTATGAAGTAACAACATAATAATTTTATGGTGGGAGTCACCATAACATGAGGAACTGTGTTAAAGGATTGCAGTGTTGAGAACCACTGGTCTAAAGGATAAAGAAAGAAAAGTGACAGAGAAGGAATAGCATGTACCTTTGAATATATCTTTTTAATTTTGTTTTTGTTGAGACAGGGTCTCAGTATGTATTCCTGAAGGGTCTGGAACTTGCTATGTAGACCAGACTGGTCTTGAAATACACCTGTCTCTGCTTACCAAGTGTTGAGATTAAAAATATGTACCCCACACCTGGCCCAGAATGCCTTTTAAAAATAATTCTGTTTATAAAAATGTTCATTCTGAATAACAAAAAAAAGCCCACTGCCCAATATACTAGTCTTATATATATTAGCATGAGTAGACAAACATTCAAGCCAAAATAATATTATCACCAAACAAAGTGTTTAGCAAAAGTCATGTGTGATTATGCATGCCTACATCCCCAACATTTGGGAGGCTGAGGAAGTTCTCAGTCAGCCAGGACTATACAGTCAGGTCAGATCTGATTAAAAAACTAAACAAAACAAAAAACCTTCGAACCAACCAACTGAGAGAGAGAGAGAGAGACAGAGACAGACAGAGAGAGACAGAGACAGAGAGAGANAGGGAGGGCAAGGTTAAAAGCCAAAAGATCAGGGGAAAGGCAAACTAAAGCTCCATGAGTGACTACTATACCACACTTACTAAAAAGTACAAAATCTGGGCTGGAGATGGTGCAGCCACTAAAAGGCTAAACTCACAACCAAAAATATAAGTACAAAATTCTCAAGTTTGATGATAATGTGGAGAAAATGAAACTCTCTGTACTGACAGTGGCAATATGAAATGCAACTAACACTTTGGAGGGGAAGTCTATCAGTTTCTCCAAACTGTAACATATCCATGCAACAGAATACAACTGAGCAATAAGAAGAAATGAAGCAAACACAGAAGAACACGAATGAGCTGGGTAGTGGTGGTGCACACCTTTAATCCCAGCACTTGGGAGGCACAGGCCAGCCCGGACTACAGAACAGAGTTCCAGGATAGGCTCCAAAGTACACAAAGAAATCTTGTCTTGAAAAACAAAAACAAACAAAAAGAACATGACTGAACCTCAAAATAGTTAAGCTAAAGAAGAGTCACAAATAAAGAAAAGGTGAGGCTCTTAAAAAGAATCCCATGGTGGTGGGCAGGAACTGTTGGTAACCACATGCACTCACGAGTTCTATTACCAAAAGAATTATAGCTTTGTGTACATGTGCATCAACACATTTAGTTCCCATCTGTCCACTGAGAAAGTCTTCCTTAATGGAAGCTAAAACTAAACACATTAACTCCCAGATGGGACTTCTAAACATGTTTCCAATTAAAAAACTAAGATATCTTGAAAAAAATGTTTTATTTCAGGGCTCACAAGATTACAAGATGAACCTAGAACGTTTTTGTTATACTACAAAGATTTTTAAAGAACAATGGATTCTAACTTCCACTAGTCAAATCCAGAACAATTTGAGCAAAAAAAGAAAAAAGTAACAGAAACTTTAAAGTGGACACGGTTGTCAAGCCTTCAATCCCCGCACTTGAGGGAGGCAGAGGCAGGAGGATGTCTCTTGAAAAGTTTGAGGCCACCCTGGTCTGCTTAGTGAGTTCCAGGTCAGTCAAGGATACACAGTACGACCCTGTATCAAAACAATACAAACAAAAATGGTGATGGTGGATCACACCTACAATACTAGCATTTGTAAGAATTGGCACAAATGAGCTACAGACTGAGATTATGACAGAAAGAGAAAATGGGAGCAAGAAGGGAGGAAGAGAAGGAGAGATGAATGAGTCTTTCAAAATGTACCTTGGAAATAAGGACTCTGTAAATGAACAAGAAATTATACAACTTTTAGAAAAATACATAGAAAAAAATCCCACAAATTTGCTTTAAGGAAAGTATCATTAGATATGATAACAGAACCATAATCTATAAGACATCCCACTGTTCTTAATCTCAATTTGATAGCTATGTATCAGAACAGAGCAGGAGTCAGCAGCCTTAGATCTCCAACACCTACTGTGTCATTGCCATGAGCTGGAAAATTACTTCCCTATTCTGGAGAATAGGCATTGAACCTAGCATCTTGCACCCACCAGACACGTTATATCAGGGACTACAGGCATGGCTAGGCATAGTTCTTTTCTTTTCCTATCTATCTATCTATCTATCTATCTATCTATCTATCTATCTATCTAT
>LOEQ01000264.1:350106-362509 GCA_001685075.1 Bramus lutescens | reverse complement strand
AAAAAAGGATTGGGAAGGAAGAAAGGAAGAATCTTTGGAAGCACTGAGGAGTGGGATATAGTCAATTCATTTCCTCAGATTTGAGGCCAGCTCTACAAAATGAAAAATAAAGGAGCAGAGACAAACAACCAGATTGTGAAGGGCAACTGAGAGGGCCAAGGAAAGCCCCAATGTCCTCAAAGCCAGCTCCACTGGCAGAGGGTAGGGTAGACATGCCAAGGTGACCTGTTTGAGCATCCGGAGGAACCAGAGATTGCCCACTATAGGCAATTACTTGCTCAGCATCACAGGGCTGATACAGGAGACAGCTAGATGTAATGGCTCCTGTTGGTAATCTCAGGACTCAGGACGTTGAACAGCAGGATTACATGAGTTCAAGACAAGCCTGGGCTATCTAGTGGGTTCCAGCCTACCCTTGGATTGATAGGAACAAATAAGAGCAGAGGGGATGGCCTGGGGCTGCACCTGATCCCTGGCGTGGCATGAACCAGGCATAGCGGCTGGCACACCTGCCGTCTCCACAGTTGGTAGTAGAGGCAGGAGATCAGAAGGTCAAGGTCCTCTTCAGTTATGTAGTGAGGTAAGCCTGGGATCCAGTAGACCCTTTCTTAAATAAATAACCAATAAACACTTAGCCAGGAGTGGTGGTGCACGCCTTTAATCCCAGCACCCAGGAGGCAAAGGCAGGTGGATCTCTTTGAGTTCAAGGCCAGCCTGGTCTATAGAGCAAGCTCCAGGACAGCCAGTGCTACACAGAGAAACCCTGTCTTGAAAAAATAAAAACAAACCAACAAAAAGAATGAAGAATGAAGGAACAGACAGATGTGGTAGGTTCTCAGCTGTAATCTAAGATACGCAATTCCAGGTCAGCCCCACCCAGCTGTACAACGAAACCCACTCTCAAAAATTAAATGAAATTGGTATCTGGAGAGATGAAAATGATTCAGCCTTTAAGAGTACCTGCTACTCTGCCAAAGGACCTGGGTTCTAGTCACAGCTCTTAAATGGCAGCCAAATGTCTGTCACTCCAGTTCCAGAAGGTCTGGTCCCCTCTTTTGGCTTCTGCAGGCACTGCACATACATGGTGCATAGACATACATGTAGGCAAAACATCCATATACCTAAAATAAAAATAAATCAAAAAAGTAAACAAAAGAAAAATTGATTTAATTAATATATGCATAATAATACATAAACACACATATATACATACATATATACATAAATATAGTTGTTGTTTTTTGAGACAGAGTTTTTCTGTGTAGCCCTGGCTGTCCTGGAACTCACTTTGTAGATCAGGCTAGCCTCAAACTCAGAGATCCTCCCACCTCTGCCTTCCAAGTGCTGATGGGGCAGGAAGAGTGCTGGGCTAGAGTGCAGAGCTGTGTATGGTGGATTACTTCAAGCCACTGAATCACATGTCTTAGAAGGGTTACCATGTTTTTTTTTTTTAATGGTCTACCTAGGATTTTGGCAGTCCTGTTTTTTTTTAATTATGTATACAACATTCTGCCTCCATTTATGCCTGCACGCCAGAGGAGGGCGCCAGATCTCATTACAGATGGCCGTGAGCCACCATGTGGTTGCTGGGAATTGAACTCAGGACCTCTGAAAGAGCAGTCAGTGCTCTTAACCTGTGAGCCATCTATCCAGCCCTACCATGGGTTTTTGTTTGGTTTGTTTTGCTATTGTTGTTGTTTGGGTATTTTATGTTGCTTGGGTGTTTTATGTTACCTTGACGGTAAGTGCTTTACCACTGAGCCGTGTCCCTAGCCCTTTTTTAAACTTATTTTTTAAAATAATTTACTTATTTTTATTTACATTGGTGTTTAGCCTGTGTATGTGTCTGTGCGAGGGTATCAGATCTGGGAGTTCAGACAGTTGTGAGCTGCCATGTGGGTGCTGGGAACTGAACCCTGGTCCTCTGGAAGAGCAGTCAGTGTGCTCTTAACCGCTGAACCATCCCTCCAGCTCTTAAACCTATATTTTAAGACAGGATCTCACTAAGTTTCTCTGATTGGCTTTGAACTCATGTGTAGCCAGGCAGGCCTTGACTTGCAATTCCCTACTAGCTGTGACTATACTGACTCTGGAAGCTGGGAGTTCTGAGGCTAGGAAGCCAAGGGCCCTGCCTCTGACCAGGACTGGCTTGCTGTGTTGGTCCAGGNACAACATTCTGCCTCCATTTATGCCTGCACGCCAGAGGAGGGCGCCAGATCTCATTACAGATGGCCGTGAGCCACCATGTGGTTGCTGGGAATTGAACTCAGGACCTCTGAAAGAGCAGTCAGTGCTCTTAACCTGTGAGCCATCTATCCAGCCCTACCATGGGTTTTTGTTTGGTTTGTTTTGCTATTGTTGTTGTTTGGGTATTTTATGTTGCTTGGGTGTTTTATGTTACCTTGACGGTAAGTGCTTTACCACTGAGCCGTGTCCCTAGCCCTTTTTTAAACTTATTTTTTAAAATAATTTACTTATTTTTATTTACATTGGTGTTTAGCCTGTGTATGTGTCTGTGCGAGGGTATCAGATCTGGGAGTTCAGACAGTTGTGAGCTGCCATGTGGGTGCTGGGAACTGAACCCTGGTCCTCTGGAAGAGCAGTCAGTGTGCTCTTAACCGCTGAACCATCCCTCCAGCTCTTAAACCTATATTTTAAGACAGGATCTCACTAAGTTTCTCTGATTGGCTTTGAACTCATGTGTAGCCAGGCAGGCCTTGACTTGCAATTCCCTACTAGCTGTGACTATACTGACTCTGGAAGCTGGGAGTTCTGAGGCTAGGAAGCCAAGGGCCCTGCCTCTGACCAGGACTGGCTTGCTGTGTTGGTCCAGGTGTAAGGACAGAAAGGCAAGAAAAGGGGAGGGAAAGAAAGAGACTACACTCAGCTTGATAGTGAGTGCATTTCCAAAACTCACAGTAGCAGTGTTAACACGCCAGGCCCCATGTCCACTCCCCAGAGGCTGACTTGGGGATCGATGTTTCCCACATTCAAACCACAGCAGCTTGAGATCAGATCATAGGAGGGTAAGGTCCCTTGCCTCCCTGGAGCTCTTAGTGCTGCTAAAGAAGCCAATACATCTGTAAATATCTGGGTATAACATGACAAGGTGATGGGGGAGAGTATGCAGAGCCACTACGATGAGACCTGATTGTATTCCAAGCAATAGAGGCTGTGGTTCCCATGGAGTGGAGTAGGAAGGGAAGGACAGTCCCAGATGCAGAGCGGCCTGTGCAGAGGGTGAAAGAATGGGACATATTCCTGGAGGAACACCATGCTGGTGTGAGCTGAGCTTGTGTGAGAAGCTATGGCTCAGCAGCAGTCAGGGCTTTGGGACTGGGAGGGACATGGATGTTAGGGAAAAGAGCTGAGGCCACAGCCCACTGACTAGATGGGCTCATCCCCTGTGTCTGTACGGCCACGAGTTAAGAATGGCCATTCCTGTTTCTATATGTGTATGCTCATGTGTGAAGGGCGCATGTGTGGAGGCCAGAAAGAAAGGAGGTCATCATTGCTGTCCACCTTATATTTTGGAGACAGAGTCTCAAAGATATGGCACTTAGCATTTGGCTAGGTTAGCTGGCAACAAGCCTTGGGCACTAGTATGTCTCCATGCCTCCAATGTTGGGGTTACAGACACCTGCTGCTGTGCCCCAGTTTTAATGTGGGTATTAGGAATTTGAACTTAGCACCTCAAGGTTGCAAGTCAGGCACTTTACCTGCTGAGCCATCTCCTCAGCCCCACTCTTTCCATCTTGTTTATTTATTTGTTTATCAAAAATATACTGTCTTGCTATATAGCCCAGGTTGGCCTTGAATGCCAGGCAATTTTCCTGTCTCATCCTCCTGAGTTCTGGAATCACAGGTATGAACTACCATACCCGGCCATACATTTCTCAAATAGTTGAAAAAATAATATTTTGTGACACAGGAAGCTAGGTGAGGTAGCACAAAATTATATAATTCAAATTTCAGTGTCTATAAATACAAGTTTATTGGCACACAGTCATCCCTGTTCATTTGCATATCACACATAGCTGCTTTTGCATTACAACGGCAGAGTGGAACAGCTAGTCATATGGTTCCAAAAGGCTGAATGTTTATTTTCTGGTCCTTTGCAAAAGGTTTGCCTACCTTTCCTCTAGAAAATAGTCATAAGAAGACCGCAGGCCCCCCAAGGAATCCTAAGAAACACCTTTTCAGGAGACACTGTTGGGGAAATGATCTCCTTAGCCAAGCTTGGATGGCTCCACCTGGCTTGGCCCACTTCCCCTAGAGAAGAATGGAGAATGGTGGCGTAGAAAAGTGCTCACAAGTCCTGTATAGAGGAGCTGTGTTTAACCTGTGAGTCATTAGAGACACTCCCAGACTTTCAGAGCCTCTAGTTTGAGGCTCAGGAGACAATCGCATGTTATCTTCAAATTAGATGTGACTTCCTGATTATTTTGCTGTGGAAATGTGCATGGAGGTGCATGAGAGCTAAGAACCGGTGGGTGACCAGTCACTTCCTCATCCTCCCCCTACCCTGGAAAAGACGCTTCCTCAGCTTGAGAGACTACAAGGGACACAAAGAACACACAATACCTAGGCTGGGGGTGGAGGGCTAGCTCAAGGGAAAACAGGAGGAGGGTGAGGAGGGCAGGAAGGAAAAGGAATTGGAGTAGAGGGAATGGGAGTGGACTTGATCAAACATAACGTATGTATGTAGGGGTGTGTGTGTGTGTGTGTGTGTGTATGTATGAAAATTTCAAACAATAAAAAAGAAAGATATGCTGCCTACATGTGATGGAGAGGAAGCAAGAGAAAGCTGCCCCTTGCTGGACCTCTTGGAAACATGCCAGGGACAGTGTATGGCAAACCTCTGTACTTTCCATTCAGTTTTGCTGTGAAACTAAAAAATATAATCTTTTTCACTCATCATTGCAAAAATTAAAGAATAATAACATGGAAAATAATAGCATCTTAAGGAAGAAAGAAAGAAAGAAAGAAAGAAAGAAAGAAAGAAAGAAAGAAAGAAAACAGAACATAGGACCTACAGATATTTCTTCAAAGAAGAGAATCAAACAATGCCATCATAATCCATCGTCAGGGAAACACAAATAAAACCATAGAGGGATACCACTTCATCAGGCGGGGGAGATGGCCGAGCAGGTAAAGTGTTTCTCCTACAAGTATAAGGACTGACAGATCCCCAGAGCCCACATAAAGCTGGACAAGGTAACACCTCCTTATAATCAGCCTTCCCAAGCTGAGATGGGAGGCGGAGACAGACGCCCTGGAAGCCCTCAGATCAGTAAGCTTGAGGTTTGTAGCAGCAATGAGACCCTGCCTCAAATAGGGTGGAAAGTGAAGACTACACCAGAGGTTGTCCTCTGACCTTCCCTTGTGCATAGCACACACATACACACATGCCTACACTCACCCCCCCACACAGACGTATAAAAAATAAAGGATAAAATTTGTGTGAGTGTATGTGTATGTCAATGAAAGCATTAGATATATAATATTATATACATTAAAGCCAGGCAGTGGTGGTGCAACACCTTTAATCCCAGCACTCGGGAGGCAGAGGCAGACAGATCTCTATGAGTTCCAGGCCAGCCTAGTCTATAAGAGCTAGTTCCAGGACAGCCAGAGCTACATAAAAAAACCCTGTCTCCGAACCCCCCCAAAAATGTGTATGTGTGTAATATACATCTAGATTGTGTAATATATATGCTATATATAGTATATATAATATTTTATATTATTTCTTTATTATGTATACAATGTTCTGTCTACATATATACCTTCAGACCAGAAGAGGGCACTAGATCTCACTTTGGATTGCTGTGAACCACCATGTGGTTGCTGGGAACTGAACTCAGAACCCCTGAAAGTGCTCCCAACTTCCAAGCCATCTCTCCAGCCCAATATTATATAATGCAGTAATGTAGAATATTAATATATAAATTATATATCTTTTTATATATCATATATATAATGACAGGCAATATAGATAACTCGAACGTAGATAAATCTTAAAAACATTATGTTACAAGAAAGAAACTATTGATAAGCCTTTTTTGGTTGGTTGGGTTTGGTTTCGTTTTTGTCTTTTTATTTTTTTGAGACAAGGTTTCTCTGTGTAGCACTGGGTGATGGGTGTCTTATAGACCAGGCTGGCCTACAACTCAGATCCACCTACCTCTGTTTCCTGAATGCTGAGATTAAAGGCGTGCGCCATCATGACTGGCCTGTTTTNTTTTTCTTTTTAAGCAGAGTCTCACACAGCTTGGGCTGGCCCCTAGGTTGCATTGTTCAATCAGTTGGTCCAGCTGGAAATAAAGGGGGAAGAAGAGAAATTCTTTCTCTCTTTTCCACAGCTTGGTGCTCTTATTCCAGGACACTCAAATATCAGGATTCCAGGCCTTCGGCATGTGGATTCCCTTCCCTGAGAGTTATACCCCTGGATTCCCTGGTTCTGGGTGTGAGGTTGTTAGCCCCACTGCTCCTAACTTGTCCAATGTGACACCTAAGGAGGGATAAGTACTTCTCCAGACCACACTGTTTCTGAGCAAGACTGGCTGTGTGCTGTGGATCGGGGACTCTGGTGACGCTAACTAACCCAGGACCCCTCCTTCGCTGTAGCTCATAGGGTGGTCTGAGAGAGCGGCTAAGTGACAGCAAGCATCTCCTTCCCCCACCCCCGTCTCACCCAGGATGGCAGCTGTGGCTCCCTAGACAGACAGCTGTGCAGGGAGCAGCTGGATCCCCAAATAAAACCACAGCAACCCAGCAAGAGCTTCCAGTGTCCCAGGCCCCGGACCGATTCTGGAGGCAGCACACACACAACTCAGACCCCAGCGAAGCCCTGCCCCCTCTTCGTCCATCTATCCATTTGTCTGTCCAGTAGGTACCTACTCAGAGCAGGGGCACACAGCATGGGGCCAGTGCTGCAGAGGCCCTGAAGGCCTGCACCCTCTCACCGAGTCTGACTGCACTTAACACTCAGCACACAGCGCCCTCCCTTCCTTCAGGATCTCCAGTCCAGCCCAGCTACAGGCCTCCCCTCTTCCAGCCACCTCAGAAAGCAAGAGGACGATCAGAAGTCAGTGTTGGGGACCCTAGCCCAAGGAATGATGCTGACAGGGTGGATCTTTCCTCCTGGGTTAACCTCTCTGGACCCACTTTCACAGATACTCCCCTGGCTGTGTCTCCTAGGTGGCTCTAAGTCCAGCCAAGTTGACAGTGCAGATTAACTATTCCAAATTCAGGGCTGGGATAAAAGATAAGTAAACAACCAAATCATCACAAATCTACTCCTTTCCAACTTGATAACTAAACACATCATTTTTTTCTATTTATTTCCTCTTTCTTTTCCTTTCACTTGCATACTCAGGTATGCACATCACACGCGCACACACACCCCTTTTTGAGACCGCTGCAAGATCAGGTCTCTGATCAAGTTCTGACCCTGAACTTGCAGCAAGCAATCCTGCTTCTGTTTCCTGAGTGCTGAAATTACAGTTGCAGGCCACTATGTTCCTACTCCTTTTTTACGTAGGATCTTATGTGTTTCAGGCTGGCCTTAAAACTGGTATGTAGCTGAGGATGACCTTGAACTTCTGATCCTCTGGCCTCTACCTCCTGAGTGCTGAGTCCGGACGTGGTCCACTCCCAGCAGTTTGTGCACTATGACCTCACACTCCTGGAGATCCCCTGACTCTGCCTCTGGAGTGCGGAGATTAAAGGTGTTTGCCACCACCGCCAGATCCCAAATTACTTTTAAACTATAATATTTCATGCTGCACTTTAAAGACTTGTGGACAATACATAGTACAAAATGTACATTTCATCTGCAAGAGGATTAAAGTCCTAACCCATCTAACTGTTCAAAAGTCCAAACTCCAGGGGCTGGAGAAATGGCTTATCGATTAAGAGCTCTAATTGCTCTTCCAGAGGTCCTGAGTTCAATTCCCAGCACCTACAGGGTTGGCTCACAACCATCTCTAGTGGGATCTGATGCCCTCTTTTGGAATAAAGATCTACATTCAGATAGAGCACTCATATACATAAAATAAATAAATCTTTAAAAAAGTTCAAACTCCAAATTTCTTCTAAGACTCTGGACTGTAAATCTCTGTAAAATATGAGAGAAAGTTCTATACTTCCAACACACACTGGCACGCAACAAACCTCCCACTCCAGAAGAGGCATAGCAAGGAAAGACCAAAGCAAGATCGGAACCCAGCCGGGAAAACATCAAACCTTCAAGTACCATGTGTGACATCTGGGATTCTCACGATGGTGAGACCTAGACGTGAATAGCCTTGGGTGTACTCACCCCTTCAGCTCCACTGCCAGCAGCACAAAGAGCCTCTTACATAGGCGAGCTTCACTCTGTGCCTGCAGCTGCCCTTGGCAGGGACCCCATAGTCCTGACGTCTCTAGCATCCTGAGTCCCATCACAGCGCAGGCTTCACAGTTTCGCACAGTTACCTCTTGGAGCCTCCATCCAGGGACCTTGCCACACACTGTCTGGTTTTCAGAGTTTTCTGGAACTTTGGTGCAAGCCTCCACAGCCCTTGCATCTTGCATGTCTACAAAGCTAGCACCATGCTACCAAATTCTGCTGCCAACCTGAGAAGAGTCTGGTTCCCTTGGAGCAAAGCTGTGGTGGCGTCTCCGCACCTTGCAGGGCAGACCTGTAAAGACTTTCTCTCAGCGATTGTTCCAGTCTTTACAGCCCATCTCTTCCAGATGAATTTGAAGCTGGAGCCTTCCAAGGAAGGGGCTTTGCCCGGAGGGAACCTTTCCTATTGTCTCAGTGAAGAACAATCAACTTCTCTTTAATGATACTAGTTTTTGAAACATTACAGCTGCTTTCTCTACTGCCCCTCTGTTTTGTTTGGTTTTAGTTTTAGTTTTCAAGACAGGGTTTCTCTGTGTAGTCCTGGCTATCCAGGCTGCGCTTGAACACAGAGATCCCCATGCCTCTGCTTCCCAAGTGCTAGGATTAAAGGTGCCCAGCTAAAAAGATTTATATTATTTTTAATTCTGTGTATGTATAGGTGCCTGTGTGGGTTCCCAGGGTTGAAGGTATTCACAGAGGCCAGCGGAGTTGGATCTTCCTGTATCTGAAGTTACAGGCATTTGTGAGCCACGTGACATGGGTGCTGGGAATCTGAAAATAACAGTCTGTGTTCTTAAACGTTGATCTGTCTCTTCAGCCCTTTTATTTGTTTTTTAGATGTAGTTTCACTTTCTACATATCCTAAGCTGGCTATGAACTATGTACATCTCAGGATGCCCTTGAATTCACAGCAAACCTCTGACTTTGTTTCCGAGAATCACGGGTCTGTGTTGTCACACTGAGTTGTAATTTAAAACAAACAAACAAAATAATCAAAACAAAACAAAAAAGCTATAGTGATTTTTAAAAAAATTTTTTTTCGTGACAGGGTTTCTCCGTAGCTTTGGAGCCTACCCTGTAACTAGCTCTTGTAGACCAGGCTGGCCTCAAACTCACAAAGTTCTGCTTGCCTCTACCTTCGGAGTGCTAGGATTAAAGGCACGCGCCACCACCGCCTGGTATTTAAGTAGTTCTTAAGCCTGCAATTGAGCACTAGGTACTTTCACACTATTGTGTGCCCTGTGGCCACCATGGGAAAGCAAGCTCAAGTACAGAGGCCCCGTGTCCCTGGACCCCTGCAGATGAGGGCATGCAGTGGAATTCTGCAGGCCTTGCTATGGGCTCCCACAGGAGTGGGGAGATGTTCATGCTAGACAGTTTCTGATCTGGTGCCGGAACCCCCAGGCCTTCAGTAAGGGCTCCCTTCCCTGCCAGGACCTAAGCCATGATCCCCTAGGGCCTGTAAGTTGGTGACTCACTGTTGTATGACATTTTCCTAGGGTGACAAACAGCAATGTTTATACACCTCAGACTGGATACCATAACAGACCAAGGCAACGATTTCACCATTCATTCGACAGATTCAACCCGTCGAACTAATGAGTTTAATAGGGTTTATTTACAGAGCTCGGGTCATTATAGAGGAGTCATTTAGAGATCTTGGGATGGCCTCAGAGAGGCCATATCACTGGAAGTCTACCCTAGCTTCTATTGATGCTGCCCTCCACACGGCTACACAAATGATGCTGGCCCCAGTTTACCCTTTCACGCTGTATCTTGGCTTCCCCAATCACCTCAGCAGGTTGCCTGCCACAACTCAGAGGATGGAGAAAGTGGCCAGGATCTCAGCTGAAGGTCTTGTATGTAGTAGGCTTTCTTTTAGGCCACCAACTAGCTCCCAAACATGACATGGAGACTTAGTAGATTTGAATGATCTTCCTTAGCTTAGCTCTTGTTTTAATCTGTTTCTCTTTATGTTTTTCCTTGGGCCTTTTTACCTTTCTTTTTCCCCGGTATATCTTACTTTTCTGCTGTCTCCATGTTTAGCTGGCGGCTGCCTGGCTTCTGGCCCTGGGCACGTCCCTCTCTTTCTCCCTCGTTCTTTTCTCCTTCCTTTCCTCCTTTGCCTAGATTTCTTCTCCTACTTATTCTCTCTGCCTGCCAACCCTGTCTATCCCTCTCTTACCTAGCTATTGGCCCTTCAGCTTCTTACTAGACCAATCAGGTGCCTCAGGCAGGCAATGTGAAACAAATGTAACATACCTTTACACAGTTAAAACAATATTCTGCAGCATAAACAAATGTAACACATCCTTCCCTAGTTAAAGCAACATTCCACAAGACTTGTGGTGTGTGTGTATGTATCAGAGGGAACGTTTTGTTTGTTATTGGTTTTTTTTTTTTTTGAGATAGGGTTTCTCTGTGTAGCCCTGGCTGTCCTGTAACTCACTCAATAGACCACGCTGGCCTTGAATTCACAGAGAACCATCTGCCTCTGCATTTGGAGCTCTAGGATCAAAGGTGTGTGCACAGCCACCCCTTGGCTCTCAGAGGGCAACTTGCGAGAGCTGGTTCTCTTCTTCCATCTGACACCTGCAGAAACACTAGATACATTAAATAAGTCTTTGTAAATAAATAAAACCAAACCTGGTCAGGGCTTTCAGACTAACCCTAGGAAATGTCTGTGACAGTCTCTCCAGGGTAGAAGCATCCTGTCCTGGGCCTGTGGCTCCTTCCCTTCTCCTTGGAAGGATCCCAACTCAACTGCACAGGGGAGTTCTGAGCCTCACGTTGCTCATACCCAAGCAATGTATTTTTCAGGTAGAAATGCTAGCTCCCACTCCTAGACGCAACAGGTTGAGTTCCCTGGGGCACCTGCTCCTCCCTAGATCTTTTTTTTTTTTTGGTGGGTGGGGGACAGAAGGCCCTCCCATTCCAGGGGAGAGGTGATTGGTGCAGTTCAGGATTTGGGGGAATTTATTGTCACCATTCACTCTTAAAGGATGTCCCCTGCCTATTTCTTTCTGTATTCATCAGTGTGTATTTTTAGCCATGTAATGCCAATTTCCGGAACACACATGTGGTTTGTGCAGAATTTTGAAAGGCAAATAGATCTAGAATGAAAAGCAATGCCCACTACCACCACTGGGTTCTCTGTCTTGCTCCCGCCCTAGAGTTGCCACATTCTGGGCTCTGATGTGCTTCTCTATTTCAAATGCAAGTTAGGAATCTTCTAGAAGATGAATTTGGCTTTCTCACATCTCTTCCTGCACACTGTAGATATGCTCCAAGTTGCCTTACTTTATCACTATGTAATGATTTTCAGTTGAGCTGATACTCAGTTCTAGCCATTATGATTATATAAACTTGTTTGTAACTGAACAATATGCTATGCTCATATTTTCTTTTTAGTATAATTTCTTTTTATAAAGATTTTTATATTTTATTATTCCTTTTGAAGATTTTTTCTTTTTGTTTGTTTGTTTGTTTATTGATATTTATTGAGCTCTATATTTTTCTCTGTTCTCCTCCCTGCCTCTCTCCTCCCCCCTTCAATCCTCCCCCAAGGTCCCCATGTTCCCAATTTACTCAAGAGATCTTGTCTTTTCATACTTTCTGCTTCCCATGTAGATTATATCTATGTAAGTCTCTCTTAGTGTCCATATTGTTGTCTAAGTTCTCTGGGATTGTGGTTTGTAGGCTGATTCTCTTTGCTTTATGTTTTAAAACCATCTACGAGTTAATACGTGTGATAATTGTCTTTCTGTGTCTGGGTTACCTCACTCAAAATAATGTTTTCTAGTTCCATCAATTTTCCTGCAAAATTCAAGATGTCGTTATTTTTTTCTGCTGTGTATGCTCCATTGTGTAAATGTACCACATTTTTCTAATCTATTCTTCGATCGAGGGGCATTTAGGTTGTTTCCAGGTTCTGGCTATGACAAACAAAGCTGATATGAATGTAGTTGAGCACATGTCCTTGTGGCACGATTGAGCATCCTTTGGATA
>LOEQ01000264.1:314029-324334 GCA_001685075.1 Bramus lutescens | reverse complement strand
CCCATGATTAACTCTCTCTCCACTTAGTCATCCTCATTTATGGGGCAACTTCCACCTTCTTGGCAGAACAGGCAGGCCCCACCCTCTGAGTTGAACTAAAGGAATCACCACCTTCTAGGCAGGATGCTTGGGGGTGGGGTAGGGTGAGGTAGGGTGCGGTAGGTGTACTCCTTTTGCCAGGCCACTTCAGAAACGAAACCAGCTCCCTTCCGTGGAAAAGCATATCTGGCAGAGGGACCAGCACGTGCAAAGGGCCTGAAGCCTGAATGCTAAGGTTCAGGGAGGTGTGGGGGAGGTTTCAGTTTGAAAAGTGGGGTGGAGATGGCTGGGAGAAAGAGAGGGTTCACATCTGACTTTGGTGTGGCTGGCATGTTTATTAGTTACAGGCCCGACAGAATATGTGCAGGCCTATATTGTGTATAATTGTGTGACATACGTAATTATAAAAGGGCAGGCACTAGATCGAGTTAGGATTGAAGACTCAGGACTTTGAGCACTGCCATCTGCAGGCTCAGGCTCAGAGACAGACATCTCACATGAAGTGTTCCCACAGTACAGGATGAAGGCCTGGATGTTTCCTGGGAGTCACTTGTTGAATGGGCACTGAACCGATGACGAGACTAATGGTACATGGCTGTCACTGTATGCCCTCAGAGAGCCTGAGGCAGGAGCATCAGGTCCTGAATTTAAGATCAGCTGAGGCTGCAATGTGAGACTGTCTCAAAACCCAAACAACCCAACAAACAAGCAAGCCCACTGAAGATACCTTGGGGACCCTGGCTTAGAAGGGTGGAGACTGCACATGCTGGTGGCTTTCTCCTGTGCTTTCTTTCTTCTCCCCCTCACTCCTAAGACAGGGTCGGTGTAGCCCTAGCTGGCCTTGAACTCACAGAGACCTGCCTGGCTCTGCCTCCCTAGTGCTGGGATTAAAGACACAGGCTACCACACCCAGCAGCTCCCTCTTTTATTCCACCTAGGTCCCTAGTCTATTGGGTGGTGCTGCATACATCTGGTTGCTGACCCACAAGTCAGCTGGCACTGGGAATGTCCTCACAGACACACTAGAAGTTTTCCTTACAAATCTAGGCGGCTCTCAATTCAGTCAAGTTGCCAATGAAGATCACTCCGTAGCATCTTCAAGTTCCTGGAGGCTGAAGGCTGCCCCTGGGAGGATGCCGCCAGGGCGTTAGGCATAGATATCGTTGTCTTTAGCTAGTTATAGATGTTACAAGATGGCTCCCTGTCCTCTTGGAAATCTCCATGTCCACACACCTAGAGTTCTTAGTTCAGATCCAAGGGCCTGTTTGTGGAGAAAACCAATGCCATTACTCAGAAATTTTGTGACAACCCATCTCCCCTGCCAGAGATGAAAGAGCCTAGCTCACCATCTCTACCTGTCTTGTGTCATGTGATGGGGACTTCTGTTTTGAGACAGGGTTTCTTTGTGTAGCCCTGACTGTGGAACTCACTCTGTAGACCAGGATGACCTTGGAGATCTACCAGCCTTTGCCTCAGAAGTGCTGCGATTAAGGCATGTGCCGCCATACCCGGCAACATGGGAACCTATGATGGGAGAGACCACAGCTTTTACAGAGTCAGACCCTGCTCAGGGACAATTGTCTGTATTCTGTCAATTATATTTTAGATTTAAATGCTGATTGGTCAGTAGCCAGGCAGGAAGTATAGGCAGGACAGCCAGACAGGAAGTAGAGGCAGATCAATGAGAACAGGATAATTCTGGGAAGAGGAAAGCTTGGTCTGCAGTCCTGACCCAGCCACAGAAGAAGCAAGATGTGACTGCCTCTCTGAATAAGGTATTGAGCCATGCGGCTAACACAGACAAGAATAATGGGCTAATATAAGTTGTAAGAGTTAATAAGAAGTCTGAGCTAATGGGCCAATCCATTTATAACTAATGTAGACCTCTGTGTGATTTCTTTGGGATCTAACAACTCCGGGAACCAGGCAGAACAGAAACCCCGACAAGACCCCAATGGGATTATTCAGAATGTACTTAGCTAAAACCTTCCCTTCCTGGGAGAGAATGAAGGTAATGGCGCTGGGTGACACCCATCCCTGGGGAGATGTGAACGAACACATACTCATTCCAGAAAGGGAACCAATGCCATCAAAGGAATGATACCACCAAAGTCCAGTTTGGTGAACCAGTGAGTTTATTAGGGCTCCTTATAGGAGCATGAGTGACCCAAAGGCAGCCGTGCCACCAAGGTGACCCCACGTGTGCAAATGACTCATGGGAGCTTCAGACCTTCAGACCTTGCAGGCAGCTCCGCAGTTCTGGGAGCTTCCCATCCTCAGCAATCCTCACAGCTCATAGAACTCTAGGGAGATGGAGGCCTGGGGAATCTGGTATGTTTCAGGGACTTCCTAAGGTTTCTGAGTTTGCTTCTTGAGTCTTAAGGGACTTTTTCCAGGAGGAAATTGCTGACCAACAGTGTTGCCATGTCCTTCCTGCCAGCCTCAGTCCCTACCTGTAAAGTAGCCTGCCTATCCTGACCTAGCACACAGTAGTTGATGGGAAAAGGACAATGATACAGCATTTTTTCAACGGGCCCTGTCTCTTTAAACACTCAGTTAGACCAGTAACTGTGTGGCTCTTTGCAAGGACTTAGATTCCTCCAGGTATATACCCAGAAGTGGCACAGCTGGCCAACACAGTGCTATATTTAGCTCCCTGGGAAACCCCCATACTGGCTTCCACAGTGGTCCCCACCAGTCTACACTTCACCAGAAGTGAATTAAGAGCCCCACCCTCCCAATCCTTGCTAGCATCTGATGTCATTTGTCTCCTTGAGTGTAGCCATTCTGACTGGGGTGAGGTGGGATCTCAAATAAGCTTTACTTTGCATTTTCCTGCTGAGTAAAGATGTTGACTACTTTTTCAGATATTTAGTGGACTGGGTTTATAGTTCCTCTTTTGAGAATTGGGTATTCAGTTGGTGAAGCCTGTTGACTGGGTGACTTCTCTTTGCTGTTTTAATTTTTATAGTTCTTTATAGATTGTTGATATTAGTCTACTATTGGAACTATTGAATATACAGTTGATAGAGACATTTCTATTCTAGGTTGGGGGTGGACCATATGTCTGCTTCGAAAGTGCTTTCCATTGAGTGCTATGATAGCCCCAGCCATGTAGGCTGAGGCTTCACGCTTGTTTTTCTTTTAACAATCTTTTCCCCTGTGGAAATAAAAGGGAGTCCTGGGGCTGGAGCAATGGCTCAGGGCACTTGCTGCTTTTCCAGAGGATCTGGGTTCATTTCCCCTCACCCACATGGTGGCTCACAGACATCTGTAACTCCAGCTTCAAGGGGATTTGGTACCCTATTCTGGTTCCAATGTGGAACCAGCACGTATATGGTGCACATACATACATGCAGGTAAACACTGGTACTCATACAATAAAGACAAGTAAGTGTTAAAATAAGAAAAAAGGCATAGCAATTTAGTTACTGGGGCAGTCTCTGTGGCTGGCAGGGTTGTGCCTATGGGGACCCAGTGGACCCTCACCGTCCTCTAGGAAAAGATTCTCTGTCTCCACAGGGCAGATGAGATGTAGTGTAGGTTCTGATATTGCCTGTGGCTGTGCTGTAGCTGGCATGTCATGAGTCTCCTGTTGAGAACACAGAGCATGTCCATCACTATGGCCTGAGAGCAGGGGTGTCACAGCCAACCCCTTATGAGTGCAGAGTGTTTCTCCAACTGGTCTAAGCAAAAAAAAAAAAACGTAATTTACCAGCTCATGAAATGGAAAAGGCCAAGTGATCAGGCATGGCTGGATTCGGGAATCCTACAAAGACACAAAAGAGAAAGGCCATGGGGCCCAGCTCACAGTGTAAGGCAGGAATGCAGGCTACACAGCAAAATAATCCATCTCCTGGGTACTTGGCTGATGCCTATATTCTGTTTAACCATGTAATAGCAGTTATGAATTTGAATATGAAATTGAATAAGAAATTCAGGCTCAAGTGTGTTTTGAAGATTATTTTAAACTATGTGTCTATGTGAGTGTATGCACAAGTAAGTGGAAGTGCCTGTAGAAACCAGCAGAGGGTGTCAAATCCCCTGGAACTAGAGTAGCTGTGATCCATCCAGCATGAGTGCTGGGAGCCAAACTCGGGTTCTCAGCAAGAGCATCAAGTGTTCTTAACTGATGAGCCACCTATCTACTCCCAGGACTCAGTTCTTTTAGGAAACATTAGAGTCACTGCAGTGAGCATCACGTGTGTAACAACAGGAGAGTCAACGATTACCTGGAATAGGATGCCTACAAAGGAGTGGTCAGATGTGAGGTTCTGGAATCCATCCCCAGCACTGCAAAGAAATAATGTGGCCTTTCTGGGCACTGCCAAGGCCCTCCAAGGAGCCCCTCCCCTTTGCTTGCCTGTAGATGACTGTAAGACTTCCCACTTCGCTTGTCCTGAGTGCCCACCCAGCTGGTACAGGCTGGCCTCACTAGGCAAAGCAAGAGGTTGCCCATTTATGGACTCCTGGCACAGCAGCACACCTTTATTGGCTAGTGTGTGAGCTGCCTGTTCATACTGGAGCACTGGTCTGAGTTGGCCCAGCTGGCTTACGGCAGTGTTTCGTACAGCTTTGGCTGGCCATTCCTCTGCTGTGCATATCAGAACCTGCTCCTCTAGTGAGTTCCTTGTGTCTACCTGGTTTTGTCCTATCTCCAGTCTCACTGACAGCTCAGATTGAGCTTGAAAGACCAGTGGGATGGACCAAGAAGAGGATGGGAGGACTGGAGGCTCTCTGCTCTGAGGAAGGCCCCAGGGGTGGGGCACAGGTTCATCCTTAAAGACCGAGTAAGTTTTAGTTCAGCCAGGTGGCAGAAAGACAGGACCTGGCTGAGGTGGGGACAACTATGGGAGGCCCTTACTGACTCACAGGCTCCTGGCCACTTCCTTCCCTGGTTCTGCCCATCCTGTCCCTGGGAAGGTATGCCCTAGGATACCTTCTTAATCTCTGAGGACCTCTCTGGCTTATGTTGCACTTGACTCATAGTACAGGGATGTGGCTAGCATCTGACATGTCCCGTCACCTAACCCATGATGGGGGCTGGCTACGTAGAACTCAGCAAGTCTGGCACCAGCGCCTCTACGGTGCTGCAATTGCTGTCATTCTCTGTATGTTGCTGACCCGGCACTGTGTTTCCACGGGCTGTCCCCAGCCTGTGTCAGGCTCCGTGGGGCGTGGGAGCTCTCAGGTCAGGGAACACCTCCAGGTAGTCAGTGAATGGACTCCTCCAGCTCCACCCCTCCGCACTGAGCAGCGGAAAGTAAGCCCATGGATGCAGTTCAGTTGCTAGAGTGCTTTCCTAGCATGTGGAGGCCCTAGGCTCAATCCCCAGCATGGCGTGTAGGCGTGTAATCCCAGAATTTGGGAAGTGAAGGCAGGATTCTCCTAAGTTTTAGGTCATCCTACTCAATATATAATGAGTATGAGGCCAGTCTAGGATATACACAACCATGTCTCAAAAATGAATGAATGGCTTATGGGGACCCCCCTCTCCTACAGGATCTAGTGCTGTTATCCCTTGACAGGCAAGGGAGCGCAGTCACTTGTAGGGTGTTTGCAAGTCCCAGAAACAACCTGATAAAACTCAGTGGGACACACACACACATAGTGTGGGGACTGGAGAAATGGCTCAGTGGTCTGCTCTCCCAGACGTCCCAGGTTTGATTCCCAGCACCCGTATGGTAGTTCACAACCATCTGTAACTCAGGTCCCAGAGGATCAGACACCCTCTTCTGGGCTTTCTCAGGCACTACACACATGATACACAGGTAAAGATAAAAGTCAAAAAGTGAGGAAGAAAGGGATAAGGCAGGAAGACGAAGGGATGAATGGGCACAGAAGGGAACCAAGGAAGGGTAATGGGGTGAATATAGTTGCCATACATTATGTACATGTATGAAAATGTCATAATGTACCCATTATTATGTATAATATGTGCAAGTGAAATATTAAAAAGAAACTATCACAGTAGATGTAACACTGTCACTTGTACTTGTGCCCTCCCTGGCATCCATGCTCAACATTCGGTCCCCACAAAAAAGCAGCCGTGCCTCTGTTCCCAGCTGAGGCGCCCTTCCCTCCAGGCAGGTACCACCCTGCTAGTCAAGGTTTCCACACCAGGGAGGGCCACACGCACTCTCCAAGGCAGCTTTAAGGTTTCCCTTTGAGGCTGCCTGGGGACTGCTCTAAGGAGGTGTCTCAGGAGGGATGAGCAGGCACGTGAGAGCAGAGCATTACTGGATCGATTCGTGTGCCTGTGTGCGCATCCACCCCCACTCTTGGGCACGTTTACACACTGCAGGAGCCTGTTAATGTTACCTTATTTCACCCTCCTTGCCATCCAGTTCTGTTCCTTAGAAACTTCTCCAGTCCTCTGCTTGCTGAACTCTGAACCCTCTTCAAATAGGATCCTTACTCCACACAACCTTGGTAAAGGACACAGTGACCTACGTGTGGCAATGTTCTCGTCCTGGTTACCTGGTACCTCCGCTGACTACACCTTTCTCCTGAGGCCTCTTTGGCTTCCAGGATCCCTAGTTTTTTTTTTTCTGCTTCCGAGGGCCCATTCCCTTTGCTGGAAGTACGAGGTTCTTGCTTTGGGCTTCATTTCTCCTCTATGCTGTCTCAGCTGTGTGTGGGTATGTACGTGCATGCCACAGCTCGAGTGGAGGTCAGAAAACCCAAGGGAGGAAATTATCTCCCTCCACCATGTCCTTGGGTCCCAGGGATTGAACTCAAAACGACAGACTTGGCACCAAGAATGTTTACTGGCTGAACCATCTCCCTGGTTCTTTGTACCCATAATCCCAGCAGTCTATCATCAGGCAGGCTTCTCCCCAACTTGTTGCCACTATGGAGACATTTCTTCCAGCTCCTATCTTGGTTCTTTCCAGCTTCCGGGTACTACTTACTTAGACTGAAGCTTTGGACTGTCCTCACACACCCAAGCCAGTGGAATCCATGCACTACGTGGCCCCTCGGCCGTCACCCCGACCGCTACACTAGGTTGTTCTGCTTCCTCTGCAGTGGCCTCTCAGCAGCCATTCAGAGCTGAGAGAGTGGCCCACATGCCATGCTGTCTCTGCTCAGAGCCCTCCTGCTTAGTCTCTAAGCGTCCTGTGTCCTAGCACTCGCCTGCAGTGGTCCACGGTTCGTCCTCCCTTCCCTGCTTCCCTCACTCTGCCCTCACCAGTTGCCCATGCAGACCCAGCAGCTTTTACCCTGACAGGGGCCAAGCTCTCCACCAGGGAGGAAAGTGTGCCTTGGGTCAGGTCTCAGTAAACACATATCAGGGTCAAAGGTCAAACTCTTTGTCCAGTTAGTGAAACTTTCTGTTTTATCTCCAACCGCGCCCTAACTCTGGGGCCTCCTTTGACTCTTTGGGAATCATGTCACTTCATGACTGTCTACAGTGTCACCTGGGTAGCCCTGAAGGGCATCAATGACATGTTGGGGGTGGGATCATGGTTGGTCTCGGCACAATCATAGACCTCGCTGTGATCCCTACAGCTGTGGGCAGGCTGTTCATAGCAATGGAATCCTTCATGCCAGGGCAGTTTGCCCAGCAAGCCCCTCACCCAGAGCAGTGAGCAGGTCTTGAGGATGGGTGGTGTCAGTTGTCACAGGCTGCTCTGTGCAGCCACAGAGCACTAAAACAGGACAACTTTGAAGGAGCAAGAATATCTTTATAGTTCCAGGCTAGGGAGCAGGGAGCCAGAGAGGAGGAGAGAGGAGGGAGCTGAGGGAGACCGAAAGGCGGAACTTTTATCAAGTGTCCTCGCCAGAAAAAAACATCAACCATAGCTGGGGGTCAAAGCCTGATTTTACCACCTCTCAACACGGTTGCACTGGGGACTTGGTGTCCAATGTGTGAGCCCAAGGGTCAGGTTCAAGCCATGGCAGTGACCTTGGGAAAAAGGCAAGCTGCTGAGGGTAGGGACTGTTTGGTGCCATGACGGAGAAAGTTACAAAGTTGTCTGCCACCTAAGAGCCACAAGGCAGGGAATGGGTTTAGGTGACAGGGTAGCTGTCAGCTTTCAGACATCAGCTATCTGCCTCTTGTCTCTCTCCTCTCTGGGGACTTACTGCTTGGCTCAGGATGGCCTTGAACTAATGGCCGTCTGCCTACCCAACTTTCAGAGCTAACAGCCTATTGTGTCTCTCCTCCCCTGGGTCTTGCTATAGGACTCAGGATGGCCTTGAACTGAAAGACCAGGATAAATCCAGACCCCTCTAGCAGAAAAAATAGAGCCAAAAATCTAAGCAGGGAGAGAAGAATTAAAAATCTAGAGTAGCCAGTTCAGTGACTCTGTTTCAGGAAGTGAAGATAAAGTTAGATCATAATCTTGAGAATAATCTAGAGAAACAGGGAGTTACCCCCTTGTGATTATCACTGGTATTTTTGGAATTTTTCAGTGATCACTGGTATTTTCGGAATTTTATGGTTTCTTCCCTTAAATACTCCCCCCAGCTACTGGGGTCGAACTCTCTCTACCCCTATGTGGGAAATGAGTTTTGGGGCACTGGTTCCTGTCCTGTCAATAAACCTTGTGCGATTGCAGCAAGGATGGTCTTTCATGAGTTCCTGGGGGGTCGTGTTATCCCGAGACTTGAGTGAGAGTCCCCACTCCAGAGGTCTTTCAGAACTAACAGCAACCCACCTCTCCCAGCCGGTTAAATGCTAGTTGTGTGTCTCTACATCGTCCTACCCAGTTCACTGGCACTCAGGGAGTCAGTATTATTATTATTTGTTTTTTCGAGAACAGGGTTTCTCTGTAGCTTTGGAGCCAGTATTATTTTTGTGTTAGGCCTAAACTAACAAGCAAAATAACTTTTTCCAGTTCTACCTGTACCCCAGGTCTGTAGCCTACATTCATGCTCCTGTCTCAGCAGGTAAGGTCCATGGGACTAGCTGTGGCTCCTGATCTCAGCCTCTCCTCCTACTCTCTAGCACAGCTTCCTTCTGAATACCCTTCTGGAAGGTTCCTTTCGGCCAACCACCTGGACATTTTGGCTAAGTCCCTGTGCACACAGTTCTTCTGAGTGGTGGAGAAGTGGGATCAGGCTGGACTTAGAGTCCTCAGGGAATCTCAGCTGGGAGAGGAAGTCAGAGGACAACACGGAGGAGAGTCCCTGAAGCCAAGTACCCCGTGGTCTTGCAACCTGTGTCCTTTCCCCTCCTTACACAACTGCTGGGGAAGGAGCTAAGCCTCACCTTAAGCTCTGGAAAAGTAGAATTGGGTAAGGAGTCACGTGATGAACTGCGGGCGCCCTCTCCCTATGTCTCCCTAAGATGGAGGAGGAGCTGGGGGCTCCCAAAGGTCATCCCCTTCATATTGAGACATCTTGAAAAAGAAAACTTGAAGAAACAGAGACCACTTGTTGACAGCTGAGGCCTGGGAAAAAAAGGCTTGGACCCCGAGCCTAGTGCTCCCTGGCTTCTCCCTCCTGGCCATGACTGGGGGCTGCCATGGCTCTCCTAGGAGTTGGCTTAGTCTACAAGGTGACACTGTCTTGAGGTGGTGAGAGGTCCTGGGATCACAACTGGCAGGCTGGTGTAAACATGTTTTGTGGTCTTGGTTACAAAGATGTCCGCACACCAAGCTGTCTGTCCTCTCTCTTGGGATTATCTGGCCTTCTGGGGTGCAGGGTTACAGGATGCCCCCCAAAGTGTGCACGTGTGTGTTAAAGTGTGGGTGTGCCTAGGGTTCTGGGCAGATGCCTGCTTGGGTTTGCTCAGAGAACCCAGGCGAGACAGACTTCAGCCTAGTTAAGTCCCTCAGCCCCTGCCTTGGCAGGACCACGACTGTCAGGGAGGAACAGAGGAGCCAAGATGGGGCTGCTAAGACATTCTGGGAGAAGAAGACAGAAGAGTCTGCGAATGGAATTTGGAACTTCTTCACCAGGAAGGTCCTGGCCTTGGATAATGTGGGGGTAAGGAGATCCAAGGCCTAGGTGTAACAGTTAGTGCTTTTGGAATGGACTTTGAGCTCCTAAACCTCCCAAAGTCAGAACCTCAAGCTCCAGGGTCCTTTGTGGGAAGGCTAGGTGGCCTGCTCAGTTCCTCCTGAGTGAAAAACAGCCTAAAATGCCAGCTTCGTTCCCAGAAAACGACTCTTGCTTCAGCTGAAAAGCAAAGACAGCCACATTCGATGCACGCTAGGGAGCCCATTCCTGTGGCCAAATGCTTGGCCCTCACAAACCCAGCTCCAGGGGACTGCCCGGACTCGCCCCGCCCCCGTCATGCCCCACCCTCCAAGCTCC
>LOEQ01000264.1:293612-310449 GCA_001685075.1 Bramus lutescens | reverse complement strand
GAATTGGCCAGCCTGGCTGGGGCACCTGCTGCTGGTCAGTGCTCCTGAGTACAGCATGCCTGGGGGTGGAAAAGTCTGGGGTACTGGGCCACAGGAGGGAGGGTGGGGAGAACCTGGCGAGTAGGAAGGGCCCTAGACCTTGCTACCTCTGTTCTGGAGGGAGGGTGGGGAGAGCCTGGAGAGCAGGAAGGGCCCTAGATCTTGCTACCTCTGTTCTGGAGGGAGGGTGGGGAGAGCCTGGAGAGCAGGAAGGGNGAATTGGCCAGCCTGGCTGGGGCACCTGCTGCTGGTCAGTGCTCCTGAGTACAGCATGCCTGGGGGTGGAAAAGTCTGGGGTACTGGGCCACAGGAGGGAGGGTGGGGAGAACCTGGCGAGTAGGAAGGGCCCTAGACCTTGCTACCTCTGTTCTGGAGGGAGGGTGGGGAGAGCCTGGAGAGCAGGAAGGGCCCTAGATCTTGCTACCTCTGTTCTGGAGGGAGGGTGGGGAGAGCCTGGAGAGCAGGAAGGGCCCTAGATCTTGTTACCTCTGTTCTGGGCCCTACTATTACTGCCAAGGGATTTTAGGTCATTTCTCAGGCCTAAAAATGTGACACACACCCTATACCAATTCCAGAAAGTGGGACAAGAAGTTACCAGTGGGTACAGATCCACATCTAGATTGGAAGCTCTACTTCTGCCTAACTTGCTTCTCTGAGCCCTGGCATTTGTGGGTGATGGATGCTAATGTCTTCCCCAACTCCAGATTTGACCCATTCAAGGTTAGTTGCCCTGGACTTCTGGGAGGTTCCAGGTCCAGATTAAGGATGTTATTGATGGTGGTATTTCCATATTTGCAGGACGTGAACAATGGCTTGCAGTAGCTCCCGGGGAGCCTAGAAAGCTGGGCCCCTGTTGAGAATGTTGACTTGCCCTCATGTCTCCTTAGCCCAGTGCCCTTTGGGGTCTGCTGGTGAGGGCTAGGTGCATCTGTCTCCTTCAGGTAGACAGACTACTACTTTGTTGATGGCCTCTCCTGAGCTGCCTGGTCTGGAGGAGGGAGGGGCAGTGCACTATTTAGGCTTTGTGGTGGCCATCAGGGAAGATGCAGGGTGGAACCTTGTGGGAGGAATTGGCACCATAGGGCGAGGATCAGCCCCAAGAGGGGTGGCTTGGCTCATGGTGACAAGCACATAGTGTCATGGTAGTCACCATTGCTGATTGCGCCCCAGCTCCTGTGCCTTGGATGGGTACAAAGACAAAGGAAGACTCACTTGGGACACTGATTTGGTGGGGCCTCACTACTGGGAGGGGTGGAAAAGCCTCGCCAGCCTCCTCAGAGGAAGGCCTGGTTCCTGTCCCAGATCTACTGTCACATCTGCACTTCGGGAAGCAGAAGGCCTGGAGAGGTGGTGCCTCTCTGATAAGCAAAGCCTCACTTATCGGGTGGTAGTTTCTGAGAGCAGAAGGGTGGGTGGCCTCAGTGTGTGGCTTATCTGTCCCCTAGGCTCCCCAGCCCCAGGAAGGGCCACCTTGTTGGGTGTTGCCACCCTGGCCATGAGCGTGCAGAACTGAGCAGATCTGGAGGGGGCAAGAGCCTGCCAGGCTCTGTGCTGACATCCACTACCAGCTAGTAGGAGGTGACTTTGGTGGCTCAAAACAGAAGATCAAGTCTGTTCTTCCCTTGATTTATTTGTTCACTTCATGAATTTCACCTTTCACCAATGTATCTCCTGCCCCAACAAAATGTCAAATGTGTCCCCAGGAGATCTGTACCACACCCCAGTTAGAGTTCAGGAGCTAGATTTTCTGGTCCCTGATGCCTATTTGGAAGGACTGTGAAACTGAGCCACAGTGAGGCTCATTACTGAGTGCCTCCCCTGGACTTGGAAGGGCAGGTCTGTGGCCTGCTGCCGCCTCCATCCTTGGCTTGTGTCACTTTCCACACTGACTCCATCTGCTTTAACCTTGGCTTTGTTTCTGTACTAGTTGCAGCATGGGCGGCAGGTCTGTACATCAAACCCTTTACAGATAAGGTGGCTCCCCAGGAGGCAGGAAGGAAGCACATACCATGCTGGAGTCCACTAACTGCAGACCACCATAGTAGTGCTTGGCTGTGATCATCCCAGCACAGAGGCTCAAGAGTTCATAGCCAGGGGCTGGAGAGATGGTTCAGTGCGTAAGAGCTCTTCCAGACCCATGTTCAATTCCCAGCACCCACATGACAGCTTAAACAGTCTGTAACTATTTTCAGGGGATCTGATGCCCTCTTCTGACCTCACCTTAGCCACCATGTGGTGCACAGACTTACATGGGGGCAAAACACTCATGCACCAAATAAACCTGGGGATGGTAGTGCACACCTGTAATCCCAGCACTCACTAGGTGGAAGCAGAGTTCAAGGTTATCCTTGGCTATGTCTCCAGTTTGAAGTCAGCTTTAGTAATGTGAGACTGTCTCAAAAAAGTATCAAGGTCAGCCTAGGCTACAGGAGTTCTAGGCTACTCCTGCCCCTGTCTCTATTTCAAAAAAGTAAACATCAGTAATTGGTACTGGCGCCCTGCCCCCACCCTTTGATGACTGGCTCTGACTATAAAAACTTGAGATTTGACTTCTGCACGATAAAACACAAAGGCATCAATTTGTAACTTGATGAGTTATGACTAATGTCTGCACAGATGTAACCACTGTCCCAGTCAAGGGGAAGTGGAAATTTCTACCTCCAGTGAAATCTAGACATTTAATTTTTTCTTTCGAGGTGGCTCAGTGGGTAAAGGTGCTTGCCACTCAAGCCTGGAATCCTGAGTTAATCCCTGGAACCTGTGTAAAGGGGGAAGGACACAGGACTGACTCAACAAAGTCGCTCTCCAACTTGCGCTAGCAGGCACATCCACACACATGCACAAAACATACAAATGAACACTGGGATTGTGGGGGAAAGTCCATGCCTGAGCATGGCTAGGCTCCTGCGGAAAGACACACTGGTCTCACTGCTAGCTGCCTGCCCAAGCATCTTGGTGCTTTCTTACAGAGGTTTTTTTCTGGGGGTGTGGAGGGTGAAGGACAATGCTGGGGAGGTGGAACCATACTATGTCAAGTGTTCCACACTGACCCCCCCCCACAACTCAGTATTTTTAAGATCTCCATGGTAGGGGCTGTAGAAATAGTTCAGCAGTTAAGAGCACTGGCTGCTCTTCCAGAGGACTGGGGTTCAATTCCTAGCACCCACATGGCAGCTCACACCTTCTGTAACTCCAATTCCAGGGGACCTGGCACTCTCACACAGAAATACATGCAGGCAAAACACCAATGCACAGAAAAACAAATCATTAAAAAAACACCATGGTATAAGCATTTCCCAGCATTTTATGAAAAGGATTTAAAAAATGTGTGGTGTCGATTTTGTGGTATTTGACTCAAGTACTGTTAATACTGAAAAATTAAGAAAATTGAATTTCTAAAATTAAATTTTATTTAGTTTTGAAATAAATAATACATTTAGATGGCTCAACATTCAAAGGATAAAAAAGACAGACTTGGAAACAATCACTGGCCAGCTGCTTGTCCCAAGTGAGAACTTGTCCCTGCCCCTCCTAAAGGGCGAGGCACAAGAAGCACCCCCACCACAGTGTCCTCCTCTCTCTGCAAACCACACTGTACTGACAGGTTAGAAGAGTTTCACCAAGAGATCCCCGTGGGCCCCAGTATGCCCTGCTGGCATACATCCTGTGACCTTACAGGCCTGTGTTCAAGTCCACAGTGTCACCTTCCCTGTTTTATTATTTGTTGACATTCTGAGAACTGGACCTAGGGGGAGCAGCGTGCTCGGCCAAGGCTATATACACATACGTCCCAGCTGACGGTTCTTGACAGCTTCTCAGAAGAGGCCAAAGTGAGGCTTTTAGATTGAAGACCCTTCAGAGGCTTTCCCAGAAATGTTTGTGCCTACGGGTTTAGACAAGTTCCTACAGTGAACATTCAACATGGGGACCACACTTGTGGCGATCATGTCCCTTTCTAAGTTTGTTAACTTTCAAGTTTAGTGTTTTTGAGACAGGCTCTTTCTGTGTGGTCCAGGATGGTCCGGAAGCTGTGGCAGTCTTGACAATTGCCCGAGTGCTGGACTTGGCGGCACGCTCTAAGTCCCTGTAGGGTTTCTGGTCTGTGCTGTGGTGTGTATGCTCAGTTCATCACTACTAAGTCACATCCCCAGCCCCACACGGATTTCTGACTTACAGGTTCTGCACTTTAATATGTAAAAATCTCCATATGGGTTTCGTGTGGCTGTCCCAGCATTTGGGTGTACAAAGCACTTGCCCTCCGGAAGGAAGGCAAAGCCAGGTTTTCTGCTCTAAGTGGAAACAGGAGGCACAGCAGCTGTGCAGGTGTCTCCTTCCACCCGCAGTGCCTATAGAAGCCGACATGGACAGCAGGGTGCTGCCTAGCTGCTTGTGCTGCCGGCCCGGCCATGTCTGGCACCAGCGCAGGTCAGCAGATTCGCCAAGCTAGGTCCTGGCCCATGTTCACTGTGTGATTGTGAATAAGGTACCCAACCTCTCTAAGGCTCACTGGCTAACCATGATCTGCTTCCTGGGAGGGGACAAACTAGGAGACCTGAGCAGTAAATCAGGCTATATGTGGGTACTACCATGATTTTAAGAATTCCCTTGTCTAAGAGACAGATTCCAGTGGGGATTCTGAAAGTGAGCTATACTCAAAGACTTCATTGCATGGACTCTGACATCTTAGCAGGACACGGTGGTGCACACCTGTAATCCTAGAACTTGAAAGGTAGAGGCAGGAGGATTAGAAAAAGCCATCTGTGGCTAGCTTCACGGTGAATTGGAGGCCAGCCTGGGCCTCATTAAACTGTCTCAAAA
Source organism: Bramus lutescens (assembly GCA_001685075.1). Classification (NCBI taxonomy): domain Eukaryota; kingdom Metazoa; phylum Chordata; class Mammalia; order Rodentia; family Cricetidae; genus Bramus; species Bramus lutescens. The sequence goes on along the minus strand of LOEQ01000264.1, from coordinate 305,592 downwards.
CAACAACAAAAGGCTGATGTCCGAGGACAGCCCTTCATTCTGCCTTCTTTGGGGGCATTCTCTCTAGGGCTGCCGCCAGTGGGTATGTCCATCTGTGGAAGAGCCACTGCCCACTATACCATCTGGGGAAGTTGGCTCAACATCATCCAGGTTCTGAGACCAGGCAGAGGTGCTCCGCTGCAGTGTGGCTGGGCTGGGCTTCTGCAGGCCTCCCCGCTGAGTCACTGAACTCAACCTTTGAGAAAAGTCTAAGATTCTGCATGATCTCAAAGCACAACACAAAACAAAACCAAAAAGAAAATCATATAAAGCATGGAAGCTCAAAGTAGTTTAAAAGTGTCTGTTTAACTTGGGTTTAATTGCACTATTGTCCGGTGGGCTTAGGGGTGCTGCCATTGTGAGGGGCCAGGCAAGGCACGCCATTCACAGAAGAGGTGCATGCAGCCCAGGTGGGGCTGCCTCCACTGTCAACAAAGTCTATAACTAAGTGCTGCCAAGGCTCTCAGCAGCTCGCCATTGCTCAGACCTGGGAGCCTCTGCTTCATGACTGCTGGGGCCTTGACCTGGTACTGGGGTCCTGACACATGCTTAGTGGAAAACAGACATCAAGTAACTGCCTGGACCAGGTGGACTAAAAAAAGGCAGCCAGTGTGGAGTACTGACAGGGACCTCCTGGGTGGGGGCAGCCTGCCCTGAAGCTCAGATGCCTGAGGAAAGAATGCCGCCGTCCCAGCTGTGATTGGAACATGGCACCTGTGAGCAGGAGGCACTGTTTTCACCTGCTGGGGAAGTCAATGCTGTGCCCACTGAAGACACTGGCTACTCTTGGGTTAAGGACATGATAGGGGATGGCCACACCTGCAAAGCTATAGCCAAGACAAGGTGGACTTAGGGTAAACCTCCTGGAGGAACAAAAGACCTTCACTGTTTCCAGAAGATAGATCCATCTTTTGTTTGGAGGTTGCATCTCAGATGAGGTATCTTATTCAGGTCTGTGACATGACAATAAGAGGCGATCACTAGATCATCTGGAGGTGCCTGGCTCTAGGGTGCCCACTAGCACACTAGTCGAAGTCTTCCCAAAGATGTCTGTACATTAGTTCAGCCCCAAGTCTGACCAGCACCCTGCGCTGGACTAAATGGACCATGTGGGCAGGAGGTGGGCAGCTACCCTGAGTGTGGGCAACAGGATGAGGTGAGGGTGTGTGCGTGTATACCCTTACCCTGCATAGTCCAGTACCCTATCCTGGACGGGTACTTCCCACCTGGGATGTCTGGTGTAGGATGTACACGGTAGCCTGTATCTCTCGGAGAGATGTGAGGGACCCTATGAGGAAGTCAACACTGTCACCAGACACATCCAATGGCTGCGAGCTCTGTGTGCAGGCCTGTTTGGCCTGAGGTTCTGGTATGGACATGTGCCTGACTCTTCCTGGCTTTGACTCATCTGCCTGTGGCGGTGTCCCTGTTGGCCCCCACACCAGGATCTGGAATTGCTGAAGAGAATTTACTGTGGTGCACAGGTAACTAGTGCATGCAATGGAGCAGCAGCAGCCACTGTGCCCACTTGGAGGTGACCTTGGCAAGATGTTAAAGGTGCCACTGCTCCAGCAACAGCTCCAGTGCACGGCTGAGGCTGTGAGTTCTGGATGAGACGGAAACAAATACAGATGAAAGCCCGTGTGGGGTGTCCAGCCTGGGGCAAGAGGCATACCCATAAGCGAGCCACTGGGAATCAGCAGCGTCCTTCACAGAGCCTCAGCTCCTCCCTGATTGACTGCCTGGGGCTCCTTCAGATGACCTCCCACTCGTCCTCCAGGTCCTCAGGGTGCGAGGTGACTGCCTGGCTGTTCTTCTGGGTACTGTGTGAATGGCTGAACGTCTTTGTCAGTCGCTGGAGAAGATAGCCAGGGGAGCCCACTGCCCACAGCTCGTCTGATGAGGTCACTGCAAAGATGACAGCCAGTCACAGTCTTGCAAACCACACAGTATGAGACAAAGCACATTGCTGCTGAGTAGGGCCCTGGTCCAGTCTGGACTTAGTGACATTCTGGCTCAGAGATGGGAAGAGCCAGTCATTTCCTGACTTGAACTTTATTCACTCAATTTAATTTTTCAGCTGTTTTTTGAGACTCACATTGTATCCCAGATTGGCCTGGAACTCACCATGTAGCCCAGGTTAGCCTAGAACTCACAACAATCTCCCCCCACAGCCTTTCAAGTGCTGGGATTACAAGTGTACGTAGCTGCACCAGCAGTTTGTTCCAAGCAGTGCAGCACCCGTTCCTGTAAGGTGACTTCAGAACCCATGTCTAGCCCTCCCACAGGTGGCCTTGTCCTTGGTCTGGCTGTAGGATGTGGAGCTGAGTTGGGGCAGCTCTTTCTGTATGCACAACCTCCCCCCAGGAGATACCAAGTCCCCAGCACCTGCCTGTGAAACATGAGACACTTCCAGGAATTTTCTTCCAGTAGTCCCCTGCAGGATTTTTGTCTGTGATGCCATAGCGGCGGGCAAGGTCACCATTTGGACAGCGGGCCCACACGGTCCTGGTGCTCAGTGCCAGCTGGCAGGCCTGTAACCCTGTGGGCAAACTGGGTATCAGCTCATCTCTGGAAGACACTGGACAGCACACCCTTCCCAGTGCTGCTCTCGCCAGACATTGTGTTGGTCACCAGGACTTCTGTACAGTGACAATGTATGGCTCTGGGCACCGAGGGAGAGGGTGCCCCAAGCAGGCTAGCCTGCACACTGAGAAAGCTGTAGTCCCACTGTGTGGGACAATGGGACACACTTTGGATTGTCCCTACCTGGCACATGCTCCCAGTCTGTCCCCACAGGCATCTCCTCAGTGATCCCCGCTCGCACATGCACATTCCATCTGCTATCCAGGGCCCACAGCATCTGGTCATTGGGGCTAGAATGGACGCTGACCAAGGTGACCCCAGCAGGCTGGAAACAAGAAGGGACAGTCCTCAGAGAAGGGCAAGAGCTTTAGGGAGCCGGAGGCACACCAGGAACTGCAGCAGGCCAGCTGGGCATGCGGCTGGGTGGAGCCACAGTCACAAGCAGAAGAGGCAAAGTTGGGGTGGCTCCTTGGTGTTCTGCACTTGGCATTCAGTCTCACAGGAAAGAAAGACATTTACCAGGTGATCCTCATAATGTCACACAAACAAGATTATGGGACACTGTAACAGACAACTTCAGCTGGTGACAGAGAGGCAGAAGTGGTCTGGATAAGGGAGTGACCAACATGAGGAGAAATGGAAGCTGGAACTGCAGCACACAGGACAGAGAAGTCACCCTGGGATGACCCCATCTGGTGCTGCAGGCGGCTGCTACACCGGCAGAAAAGACACTGCAGCCCTCTTAGATACAACCTGCCCCTGGTCATCCTAACGTTCACTAAGCACATGGGCAGCCTCACCTGGCCAGCTCACCTGGGCCCTGACGTCTACCTGGAGACTCTCCCTTAACTCTGAGTCCTCCTGTCTGCACCTTCGCTGCAGGTGACATTTCCTGTAGTATGGAAGATGGAGGAGAGAATGCTGACAGGAGCTGGCTCTTAGGTAGGAGCCAGGCTGGCTGTACTGCTCCTTTGTGCAAGCCAACATGCCATGGTGCTGTCAGCTTTTCACAGGTGAGAGCAAATCCCTGCAATGTTGTTTGCTTTGCCGGAGCAGGCCACTCTGCAGAGTAACAAAGCCCCAATGTTTCGGAGAGTAGAGTGACCTAGAGTCCAGGTGAATAACCAAAGCCTTGAAGGACTGGCCGTCCCCTGTGACGATGCTTCCCTTCTTGGACTCAGTCATCCCTGTGCATGCCCTCTCACGGCTCTAGTTTTCCGGGTTCTGGCCAGTTACTCTCCAACATATGGTCTCTGCTCTGCATCTTGCTTCCCAGGATGTCATGAATGTGGTTATGACGCATGCTTCAAGCCACATTCCACTTAGTTCCTGTCATGATGTTGACATCACACCCCTGCTGGCTCGAGCCGCCAGACTCTCTCTCCCTCTGTGGAGAGCTACCCATCCGCGAATGTCTACTGAAGCACTCATAATCTGCCAACTTCTCATCCACTGGCCATTCTCAGTGGTGGCTTTCCACCCATCATCAGGTTCATCTGATTGGATGAGTAGAGCACCAAGTACAGAAGGAATGTGAGGGTGGAGTGGTATGAAGAGAAGGTAGATGTCAGCATCTGTGTTATATGGATGATAGGTAAAGAAGGGTTGTCAGAGTCAAGGCTGTAGAGTATAGGGCTGTATCAGGATGCCACAGGGCTCTGCATGACCCTGCAGTGTAATATGGACCATAAAACAGCAGCAGAAAAAAACAGAGTTATTTCAAAAGTCACCTTCTAGGCCAGCAGGATCAAAGGGTACATATGCCACAGAGGGTCTGCCTATTCTAGATCTGCAGTTGAATGTCCATGAATCACCACAGGAGCTCAGTGCCTGGATGCCCAGCTTTGCAGTGCTGGTTGTGCCCAAATAATACACCTTAGGGAGTTTCCTCTGAGCAATATGCTTATTCTACAGTTTGAGCACATGATTCTTATTTCTACCCCATAGTCTGGGAGCATAGGGTACAGATCTTGAGGAGGGCTGTTCTAGGTCAAGTCCCAGTCCTACAGGGTGACAGACACAAGAGTAGGGATGGAAGAGGCTGTCCCACTATGCACTGGGCAGAGTGAGGAAGGCGGGCTGCTGGACCCCACAGCACTGACACAGACAGGGGTCCTGGGCCCAGCCTGCCCACACACCAGTGCTGCCTCTACCACACTAGCCATAAGCACATATGAATCTACAATTACAAACACTTCATACTGTGCATACAGAAGTTAAGCGGGGTGGAGAGACAGCTCAGGGGTTAAGAGCATTCATTGTTCAATTCCCAGCATCCACATGGCAGTAGGTACCGTCTTACATCTGTCTGTAACTCCAGTTCCAGGAGATCTGACACCCTCACACAGACATGCATCAGGCAAAACATCAATGCACGTAAAATAAAAATAAGTTATTAAAAAGAGAAGTAAAAAGCTAAAATTTTGGCTTATTTAGCTTTAAAACTTCATATAAATTAAAAGAAAAGGGGAAGGAAGAGTACAAGTTGTACAATAGAGTAAAAATAATTTAAGAATAAGGACCAAGCCACGTCCCAGGACCCACATGCCAGAAGAAGAGAACTAACTCTGGCAAGTTGTATCCTGATCTCACATGTGTGCTGCAGCATGACCCCCTCCCACAAGATAGCTAAATGTGATAGCAATTTTTAAAAATTCAAGAACAATATGGAAACATTAAGAGCCCACTTAGAATCTTGGTGAGCTTAGAGAAAGAGTAGCTACCTGTGTGTGCGCATGCACATACTTAAAAGGCTACAGAATACAGGTGGGAGGAGCCAAGGCCCCTTTCTGGAGCAGTTTAATTATAACCATAAATATGCTTAAATGCTTATAGATCAAAGGGACTGTTAGTGGCTAGAGCTTCCTTTAAATATAGTATGGTAGGGGATGCTGTCCCACACTCCCAAATGATTAAAGCCCCAGGGTCATCCCTCATCACTAGAAACAACCAAGGCCACATTTTATTCCTCCTAAGCATCCCCTTTCTCCCCATCATCAGGTTACAGATGATATCACTGTGATCTAGACACAGCATCTCTGTGGACACCTTCCTAAGTTGAGAAGAAAAGCCCCAATGTGGGCTGAGGAAGCTGTTTGGGGCCACAGTGAGGGTTCTCAGGTCCTGAAATAAGAGGGTCACCTGAGCCAGGCATGGCAGAGTACACCTTTAGTCCCAGCACTCAGGAGGAAGAGGCAGGCAGATCTCTGGGTTCAAAGCCAGCCTGGTCTACATAGTGAGTTCTAGGACAGCCAAGGTTGCACAGAGAAACCCTGTTTCAAAAAAAAATGGGGGGTCCCTTAGGCATCAGGTGCAGTTAAGTTCTGCTCCATTTATATTATGTTAGCTACCATAGACAAGGCCTGGTCCCTGTGTATGTGTGTGTGTGCATGTGCATGTTCATGTGTTTCTAGGAAAATCCAGGACCCTGTGTATTCCAAGCAAACTCTCTACCACTGAACTATATATATCCCCAGCCCTACCTAGGCCCTTTGAGATAGGGTCATGCCATGCCAAGTTGGCCTTTAAATCATAATCTGCCCTGAGTGCTGGGATTTCAAGGTGCAGCACCATGCCCAGCATGTATGAATTAGCACACTGGGCTTAGTACCTTCCCATGTGGTGCACACCCGTGGGAAGGACTCTGCCTGATAAGCCACCATACAACAGTAAGACCTTACTGATTCTTCTAGAGAAGAGGCTGCTGTGACAGGAGGCACAGCCACACTTCTGTCAATGGAAAGGCACAGTCTGTATGTGTTTCCAGCCTACTCATTGACAGTTACCACTAGAGGCCTTTTCTACCTGCTGTCACAGGCAACAGGCCCTGCTGGACAGGCTGTGTGGCTTGCTCCAGTGCTCCATGGCCCTGGTGCATGCTAAGTCCAACGAGCCAGAGCCCACTGTCCTAAGGGCCATCAGGATGGCTCCAGGGCCTCCACAATCACCACAGGTCAGGGTAGTCCTCTGCCAGCTCCCTAGCTCCCTCTGTGCCACACACTCTCCCCCTGAACTGACAGGTTCCTAAGGAAGGCAAGCCATGCTTTGTATTGCCCCTCAAATAGATCCTGTGTCTAAGATTTTGCTGCTGAGAAATGTTAACAAAATGAGCACAGCAGAGGCACGAAGCCTGAAGCCTGGGGAAACCCAAACAATAACAATGGACAGTACAATTAACTTCAGCTGGAGAGCAAACAGACTCCTCCTAACACAAACTGGCTTTTCTGTTTCCCAGAGCTCAAGAGTCCATCTTGGCTCCAAAGCAACCCACAAGGTCAGTCAAGCCCAACTCCTTTATATTCTGGGTAAGAAGAACTACAACCCTAGCGCCTGGAGCTGCAGTGACTGGGCTTAGACCAGAGTCCCCCAAACTGCCAAGCTGAGCCTTTATCTCAATACGTCTACCTACAACCAGGAATGTAACGGGCATGTGCACGCCTGCATACCCTCACTATTTCCTGAGCCCAGCAGAGGAAACTTTACCCAAGCAGAGCAGCCTGAGGCCAGTGGCACCTTAAAGACTTCCTTTTCTTTCTCCTTGGGTTCCTTCTCCAACTTTCTCTCTTTCAACTTTTACTCCATTTGAAAGGTGACACAGCCCTAAACTTTCCTTTTCCCAGAGGACTCAGGGTCTCTGCTGCGTACTCTGATGTTCACAGGTTTAAGCCTTAAGACACTGAGGTGTATGGGTTCACCTACGGGCTCCATGGTGGTGGCATCTACATTTATTTGTTCCTTAGTCCCTTGTTTTCTCTAGCAAACCCTCTTCTGCTTCTGGTCTCTTCCCTTCTTTTCAGAAAAGCTTGAAACTTAGATGCTAATGCCAGTGGACTTCCCATCTGGACTACAGCATGTCTCAGAACCCAGCAAAGAGCAGCATTTGCTAGTTATAGGGGATATGCTGCAGAAACATGCTTAGAAATAGGTTTCTTGGGCAACTCCGACATCCTGTCTTTCCTGAGCTGGTAGGTAAAACCAACTGGACCACTATCTGCCCACTGCTGTGGCTGAGATATTGTCGGCATGCAGCACTGCCCCTGTGTTCCTTATAGCTTGTTACTGGGCTGCTAAAGGGGCCCTCACATAAACAACTGTGGCTAGCTGTGGGGAAGGGTGTCCCTGGTAATGACAGCATCATCCATCCATCCATCCATCCATCCATCCATCCATCCATCCATCCATCCATCCATCCATCCATCCATCCATCCATCCATTTATCTTTTATTTAGGTTTTTAAAGATAAATTCTCTCTATGTAGTCTAGCTCTGGCTGCCCTGGAAATCACTCTGTAGACCAGTCTGGTCTCAAATTGAGATCTGCCTGCCTCTGCCTCCCAAGTGCTGGGACTAAAATCATCCAGCTAATTTTTTTTTTAAGCAAAAAGTATATAACTTAGGCTGGCCTTGAATTCCTGATTCTCCTGCCTCTCCCTTGTTAGGATTAGAGGCATGTGCCATTATGCATGTGATTTATATGGTATTGGGGATCAAACTCAGGCCCTCACTCATGCTATGCAGGTGCTCTATCACTGATCTACATCCTGGCCTGCCCTGCCCTGGCTGCTGCAGCTAGAACTCAGGTCTCCTGCACGCCAGGCCAGTGTTTCACACTGAGCTTCACTCTAACCTGGTAGAGCTTCTTTCAGCCCTTCCTGCCTCATTCTTAAAATCAAGAATTTGTAACATTTAAAGAAAATGTCTGCTATGAAAACACAAAGCTAGATCCGACAGCACAGGTCAGGGTCCCAGCACTTGAAGGTCGAGGCAAGAGATCACCAGTTCAAAGTCATCTGAGCTGCACAGCAGTTCAAGGTATGCATGCCCTTAGCAAGATCCTGTCTCAAAACAAGCAACCAAACAAACAACAAAAATGTGAAATTAGTGGTGGTCCACTCCTTTCATCCCAGTACTCTGAAGCAGAGGCGGTTGTATCTCTGAATTCAAGACCAGCCTAGTCTACAGAGCGAGTTCTAGGACAGCCAGGTCTGCACAGAGAAACCCTGTTTAAAAACCAATGAAAACAACAAAATACATGAAATTAGACCTGCAGATACAGCTCAGCCGTCAGTACTCGCCTAGTAGGTGAGTTCATAGCACTATCAAATCGACCCCAGCACTACCAAAGAGCAAACAACAAAAATAAGGAAGAGAGGGACGGAAGTGTTAGAACAAGGCTGCCCCTCCCCCAGTAGAACTTTGTCCTAAACAGAAGGATTGTTATGCATAAACGGAAACCTTAAGAGGGTTTCTGATTTTTAGGAGGGAGCCTCTTTTAACCCATCAGCAATGGCCTGTATTCTGAGGAACAACCCTTCTCAAACTGCCCTAAGCTCACTTTGACAAGGGCATTAGTCAGTTGGAATGGCCTGTATTAGAACAAAGGCTCCACTCTGCTGACTGTCACATAAAACCTGCTTTCCCAGCATTTTGTTCTCTGCAAGATCTTGGCAGTTTGGTCCCAATAAACCATTCTTTATAACCATAGGGTTTTGGTGATTTGACTACACCCTTACTTACAGAAAGAAGACTACTAAAGACTGAGAACACACACAAGCAGGCAAGCTGGGGACATCTAAACCATCCAGGGACCATGTAGGGAGAAGATTCTTCACAAAACAGCCTTTGTGGGCTAGGAGGATGGCTGACATATATGATATACAAAACCAATTCAAGATAAAGCAAGCAAATGCCTTGACAAGAAATGAGACAGAAGCAGCAATCGCCCCTCAAACAGAAAAGCCCAGAGTAGATGGCTTCGTGGTTTCCTTCTAACAGACCTCTAAAAAGAGCAAACAGCAAGCTCTTGAAAGCACCCCACAAGACAAAGGGGATCAGAATATACCAAATATATTCTGTGGAGCTAGCCGGTCTACTCCTACCAAAACCAGATAAGGACAAAATAAAATGAGAAACTACACTCCAACTTCCCTGATGAACACAGATGTAAAAATTCTCAATAAAATGCTTACAAAGTGAATTCAACACCACATAAAAACATCATATATCACCATCAAGTGGGTTTCAATCCAAGGATGCAGGAGTGGTTCATCATATACAAGCCAATAAATTACAGTATATAGATAAGACAGAAATCATATCTCTGAAGATGTAGACAAATTAAATATCACTTCATAATAAAAGCTCCAAAGAAAGCAGGAACAGAAGGAACATACTTCAATATAATAAAAGCTCTATCTAACAAATCTATTGCCAACATTATATATATGGATAAAAACTGAGAGCATTTCTTCTAAAATTATAGACAAGACAAGGATGTGGAGTCTTCACTCTTGCTCAATATAGTGCTTGAATTTCAGTAAGACTGAAATAAAGCAAGATAAATAAATAAAATGGATATGTATAGAAAATGAAGAAGCTGAATTATCCCGTTTTCAAGTGGTATGATTCTATGTTAAATGATCCTGAAAGCTGCACCAAAAAAAAAAAAAAGAGAGAGCCAATAAACACTTTCAGCAAAGTAGTGGGGTACAAAATTAACACAAAAATTAGGAACTTATTTAGGCAGTTGTGGCGCACGCCTTTAATCCCAGCACTTGGGAGGCCGAGTTCGAGGTCAGCCTGGTCTATAGAGAGAGTTCCAGGACAGCCAGGGCTACACAGAGAAACCCTGTCTCAAAAAGGAAAAAAAAAAAAAAGGAACCTGTTTTATGGAACTGGAGAAATAGCTCAGGCATTAAGAGCACTGAAAGCTAGAAGACCTCAGCTCAGTTTCCAGCACCCACATGGGAGCTCATACTGCTGTAACTCCAGTTCCAGAGGACCTGGTGCTTTCTGGCCTCTGCAGGCACTTGAACACGTGTGGAGAATATAAATTCATGAAGGTATGCATACACATAAAAAACTCTTTTAAAAATTTACAAGCTTTTCTATAAACTAATAACAAATTTGCTGAGAAAGAAATCATAGAAGCTGGGCATGGATTACACCTGTAATGCATTTGAGAGGTGGAAGTTAAGTGGATCAGTACTTCTAGGTCACCAGGACCTATATTTGAGACCAGACTGGGTACATGAAACTTTGTCTCCAAACTCTATAAAAGGAGCTAGAGAGATGATTGAGCAGTTAAGAGCTCTTTCTACCCATTCCCCCCCACAACAGGGTTTCTCTGTGTAGCTTGGGAACCTATACTGGAACTCACTTGGTAGACCAGGCTGGCCTCGAACTCATGGAAATCCACCTGCCTCTCTCCTGAGTGAAGGGATTAAAGGTGTGAGCCACCACCACCTGGCTGCTCTATTTTTACACTGGACCTTGGTTCAGTTCCCAGCACCCATTTAGTGGCTCAAACCAACTATAACTCAGTTCCAAGGAACCCAACGTTCTCTTCTGGATTCCACTGGCACTGCATGAATGTAATGCACATATACACATGCAGGCATATTTTCATGGAGAGAGAGAGAGAGAGAGAGAGAGAGTCTCTCTCTCTCTCTCTCTCAAAACCTTCTAAAAAAAATCAGGGGGAACAGGTCGCTGGCTCAGTTAGTGAGGCACTTTCCACAAGCATAAAGATGTGAGTTCAGATACCCAGCACCAGAGGAAAGCTAGGCATGGCAGCATGCATCTCTTACCCAGTGCTAGGGTACAGCAGAGAAGCAGACTGACCCTGAGGGCTCAGTCTAGCTTATGTGTTGGCTCCTGTGAGAGATATTGTCTCAAACAAATAAAACAATAACAAAAAAGCAGAGGGCTATGGAGGGGCACAAGATGCTGAGCTCTGGTTTCCATGTGAGCATGCATGTACACACAAATGCATATACCACATACACAAAGTGTATGTAAAGTATAAAAGACCTATTCACAATAGCTTCAAAAAATAAGCAAAAAGTGACAATGAAAACTGAAATGAACTAAACTACCCAAGGAGGTAGGAGACCTCTGCAATGAAAACATTACAACACTAAGGAAAGAACTGGAAGATGGGAAGACCTCCTATGTTCACAGACCAACACAGCACAATGAAACTTCAGAGAACCACAACATAGTAACAGCAGTGAAATTTAAGTAACATTTTACATGTTAGTCTGGCTACTTGCCAGCTCTATGCCAGTTGTGTTACACAGTTCACTCTGCCAGGCCAAACTTCCACAGTCTAGGCAGAGTAAGTAACACTGGGTGTCCAGTAACGACACTATGTAGCGGAGACGACTCGGGCAGATGGCTCAGCAGCTGAGCAATGGAGATGAATCAGGAAGAAGCAGCACCTGCTCAGAGTAACCCAACGGATGCTAAGGAAGGTTCTCCTGGAAGAAGACGCAGCCTCAAGTGGGATGTAAGTACCTGAGGACATCCATCTATCTATCTATCTATCTATCTATCTATCTATCTATCTATCTATC
>LOEQ01000264.1:273340-288862 GCA_001685075.1 Bramus lutescens | reverse complement strand
CCCCCCAAAAAAAAAGAATGCAAGAGAAAGCAAAAAGGCCAACCCCTCTAGGACACCGACTAGCTCTCGTATATTGAGCTTTGACCAAAACACTCGCTGTCATCATTTGTATGTTAGCAAATGAAGTAGAATGAAGAAACCGTGTGTGTGTGTAGGGGACACTAAATCTCCTAAAGAACCTCACTTCATTTATTTATTTATTTTTGGTTTTTTGAGACAGGGTTTCTCTGTGTAGCCTTGGCTATCCTGGTACTCTCTTTATAGACCAGGCTGGCCTTGAACTCAGCCTGGTCTCCATGAACTCAGCCTTGAACTCCATCTGCCTCTGCCTCCTGAGTGCTGGGATTACAGGCTTGTGCCACCAGGCCTGGCTCTTTTCTTTTATTTTTGCCTTTTCTCTTTGCTAATTAAACTAGCTGCTAGCCATAGGGGGAATGAAATGGAAGGAATTAGAAAAAAGCTGGGCTGGAAGGTGTGGCTTAGCAGTAGCACTTGATCCAGTACCTAAAGAAAAAAAAATTATATTTGATAATAGTCTAGCAATTAAAAAGTGCAGCTGTTGAGCCAAGTACATGCTTTAATTCCAGGACTCGGGAGGCAGAGGCAAGGGGATCTCTGTGAGTTCAAAGCCAGCCTGGTCTACAGAGCAGTTCCAGGACAGGCTCCAAAGCTACATAGAGAAACCCTGCCTTGAAACAAAGCAAAACAAAACAAAAAGGTGCAGCAAGTTTCCTGATATCTACTGCAATAGGGCTCTCAGCCAGGTCTCCCACAACCTCACTTCAAACCTTATAGAAACAACAGATATATGGTTTGCACTGGAGAAATTAGGAAATTTATCCTGGATCTCAGGCAGGAGGTGGCCAACCCAGGAAGCAAAGAGGGGCAGCAGATTTGAACCCAGGCCAGCTACCTCTGACCTCCAAGTCTATAAACAACAAATGTAAAGATTCAAGTTCAAGTTAAGTCCAGATTTGACAAATTAATCTACCAGAACAACCCATACCTTATCAAGATACAGAACATTCTGTCTCCTTAAGAATTTTCTCAGGTCCCTCCCTGTCCATGGCCTCTGCTTTAGGCCAGGTTCTCAAGTCTCCCAGGCTGCCCGCAAAGTTGTTATGTAGCCAAGGATGGATCCTGAACTGACTTCTACCTCCAGAACTTAGTTCAGTCTTCTAGGGTTCAAATGGGCAGAACCAAGGTCCATGAGCTACCGAGGAAGCAGCCTGAGGCACACTCCCCCTTGTTGCTAAGCATCACTGCACTGCACACAAATGCCACACTTAGTTTCTGTATTTGCCTACCAGTGGACATTTGGGCCACTTCCATGTTTTGCTACTAGAGCAAAACTGCTGTATCCACTCTTGCATACATTTTGTTTTCTTGTGGCACAAGCTAGGCCTGACAGTGTAGTCTCAGTAGTCCTTGAGAGGCTGAAGGAATAGGAATAGCTGTCCTGGACTGTCCAATGAGGCCAGGTCTCAAAAAGAGCGTGAGGGGAGCAGAAACCTGCATTACTTTTGATTTCAAGGAAGATTTTTAAATAATTTTTTACATGTGTGTGTTTTGCCTGCATGTATGCGAGTATGCCATGTGTGTACAATGCCTGAAGAAGTGGATCCCCTGTAAGTAGATGATAGATGGTTGTGAGTCACCATGTGGGTGTTGGGAGCTGAACCTAAGCTTTTAGCCATTAAGTCATCTTTCCAGCCCCTATTTTTTTTTTCATATAGAACTGACTGTCAGAACATAGGTTAGATGTTTTACTTTAAGACATTTAAAAATTTTTTTAAGTTTTTTTTTTCCAGATTTATTTTTATTGTATTGTAAATTAAGGGGGGGGGAGGTTGTGTGTGACTGTGAGTCCTGGCAGAAAGCAGAGGCATCAGACCCTCCCTGGGGCTGGAGCTACAGATGTTCGTGAGCCACCTGACATAGGTTCTAGAAACTGAAGTTGGGTCTTCCACAAGAGCAGGAAGCTCTTAGACACTGAGCCATCTCTCCAGCCCCTACATTCACATGTGTGTATGTGTGTAAGTCGTAAGTCAGGGACAACTTGTAAGAATTGGTTCTTTCCTTTTACCAAGTGGTTTAGGATTGGCAGCATCACTTTTAAACAGAATGCCAGTTTCTCCAAGTTGCACCATTTTATATACTGACTAGTACTGTTCTGTCAAGTCCGGTTGCTTACATCCTATTTATCAAGGTTTCTGTTGGGATTAAGTCCCACTAAACCTCTCGGGATGCAGAAGGATTGCTGTAACAGGTCAAAAGCTGACTAATAAGGTCTGAGGGTAAATAAAATAAATTAGCTCACATAAGTATTTTTATCATGTCCCATTTATTCTTCCTATGCTCTCTCTAATGCTCTCTTGATGTTCCTCTTTTGATGTTCCTAGCTGTTCTACCCATCCTGCAAGGTTTCCAGTTTACAAACCCACACAGACATAGTCAATAACAATGATACCAAGCATGCATTTCTTAGGGCTAACAGGATGGATAAAAGACTGACAAGGTAGGCACCTTATGTCTCAGAAGGAGTGTGACTCCCAGCAGATACTGGGAGGATTAGGATGGAGCTTGGCCCCCAGGTGAGAAGGAATTTCTTTCTCTGGGGCTGGTTTAGCAACCCAAGCTTTTTTCCTGCATATTTTAGAGGTAAAGGATCAGTTAATTTCCTAGACTAAGACCTTGTGTCAAGTGAAAGGTGAAGTAAGTACAGAATATTAATAGCTGGTTAGGGAAGAGCAAAGGCCAATAGGTTACACTCTCCAGAGTTGGCAGTTAGAGAATTCAGGGCCACCCAGACCTGTTTATCAGTAAGAGCAGACATACTGTCTCTCCTGCTCAGTGCCTCCTACTCAGGACTCCTTTCATGTCAGTAAGTCCTGTAGGTAAGCAGAATTGGAGAGGACTAGCTTTATGTAGATTTGACTATGAGAACAAAGGTTTGGCCGAGTGATTGCTTTCAAACCAGTGCCCCATAATGAGGGCCAGTTCAGGAGGAAGTTATCTCAAAATATCACTGCCGGGATATTTTGGAATGAATCCCATTATGGACAGGAGAAGAGCCATGGCGTCACAAGATTTTTACAGAATTGACAGTGACTATCCAAAAAACAACTGTTCCCGAAGCTCTGTAAATTGGGTTCTCCACCAGATCATACTCTTGAGGCTCTGTCTGTAGATCTGTCAGCTGTACTTTTACTGTACAATGCTTGTGGCTCACAGCACTTGTTAACATTTAGTTTTCTTGTTTGTTTGTTTGTTTTTTAAGACAGTGTCTCCTGAAAAGCTGGGCAGTGATGTCACAGGCTTTTAATCCCAGTACTTGGTGGGCAGAGGCAGGCAGATCTCTATGAGCTCAAGGCCAGCCTGGTCTATAGAGTTCTAGGACAGCCAGGACTACACAGAGAAACCCTGTCTTCTTGTGTATTTCAGGCTGTTCTCAACTTGCTCAACTGCTAAAGATGACCTTGAATTTTTAAGGCTCCTGCCTCCACCTCCAGTGCTGGGATCACAAGCACTCACCAGCACACTCAGTTTATGTGGTGCTGGGGAGTGAATGTAGAACTCACACTAGGCAAGCACTTGACCAACTGAGCTAATCCTCAGCTTCTCCACACAAGTTTTAAAATTAATAAAAGCTTGTTTTAGTCTACTGACTTACCTGTATAACTAGTATAGCCACATACAGAAAGGAGAAAGGCATCTTTTTTCTTCTCCTTTTCTTTCTTAGACAGAGCCCTTTTCGTTTGGTTTGAGACAGGGTCTCACATAACCTGAGCTGGCCTCCAATTCACTGTGTAGCCAAGAGATGGCCTTGACTCCTGATTACAGGTGTGTACCTCCAATCTTGGATCTCCTTCCTGGCCTCAAGGTGCTCCTCGTGCAGGCTGCATTGTGTGAGGATGGCCAAGAACTTCTGGCAGGCTGTCTAGCTTCAGCTTGTGGCTCTATCCTTGAAAATTTGTCTTGAATATGTTCTCCTTCCCCTGAAAGGATGGGCTGGGACACAGCTCTCAATCAGCTCTCAGATACACAGCAATATCTCCTGAGTAGCCACTGCACACTCCACATCCTCTCCACCCAGCAGACAGTTGACATCAGAGCACTGACTGCACTCTCTACCTAACTATGCCTAGATGCCCACCTGACCAGCAAACCAAGGTGGTTTTGTAACCCCAAACCATGGAATGAAGTCACGGGGCTGTGGATGATCAGCCCATGTTTGATTAGCTTTTGGATCTGCTGACAGGAGCTAGCATTGACAATATCATTAGTCCTGTTGGGATCCTAGCAGGCCTTTTGCTACAATGGAGGATAATGGAGGACACCCTCTTTGGCCTATAGCAAGGCAGAATATAGCTAGGCTGGAAAGTCAAACTGAATACAGGGAGAAAGAAGGGCAGAGTCGCGGGTGATGTGAGACAGCCACCCAAGAAACAAGATGCCAACAGACTGGTAAAAGCCATGGTAACTTGGCAATACATAGATTAATAGAAATGGGTTAATTTAAATATAAGGGCTGGTTAGTAATAAGTCTGAACTATAGGTCAAACATTCTGTAATTAATATTAAGCCTCTGAATGATTATTTAGAAGTGGTTGTGGGACAGGGCAGGACAGAGAAACCTCTGATTGCATGAACACATAATCCCATCACTCTAGACCAGTGGTTCTCAACCTTCCTAATGTGGCAACCCTTTAATACAGTTCCTCATATTGTGGTGACCCTAATGATAAAATTATTCTTGTTGCTACTTCATAACTGTAATTTTGCTACTGCTATGGATCATAATGTAAATATCTGCTATGTGACCCATGTGAAAGGGTCATATGAGCCCCAAACCTATCGTGACCCACATGTTGAAAAGTGCTGCTGAAGAAGTAGAGACAGAAGGACTGCTACAAGTTTGAGGTTAGCTTTCTCTCAAAAGCAAATTTCAGGGCAGCTAGAGCTCCACAGCATAACATGTGTTCATTGGCGAATGCTTGTTCAAGTCTTCAACGCAGTTTAAAAGCAGTCCTGTGATCAGAAAAAAGCTAGGAGTTCTCCACATGGTCTCAATGCAAGTCTTTGCCAGGCATGTTTGCTATGAGTGGCTTACTCTGTCATTTTCTTAATTACTGTCTGATGAGAAGTTTTTAATTGTGATGAGTCATTTTGACCTGTGGGCATGGCAAAAAGATGGCGCCATTAGTTCAACTGGCAATGCTGTGGGTTGGGTGGATACAGCTGTCACTGGCATAAGGTGAGTGACAACCCTGTGACTGTATCAGAATATAGCAGTTCTGCCATGTGGAAAGTTAGCTATCTTCATGACATAAGCTTAACCACTTCTTCCTTCCTACACAATTGTCAGAAATGTCCCTGTATCTTGGGTTCCCCATCTACAGTTTCAACTAACTATTAAAAACATTAAAGCAAAAAAGGGCTGGGAAGATGGCTCAGAGGGTAAAAAGCTTGCTGTACAGGTTGAGGCCTGGAGTGTGGATCCCCAGCACATAAATGCTAGACTAGTGTGGTGGCCCAGCACATTAGAAATGGAGTCAGAGGATCTCTGGAGCAAGCCGGCTAGTGCAATCAAACCAGTGTGCTCTGGGCTCAAATGAAAGAACCTGCTTCTATATCTAAGGTGGAGAGTAATCAAGGAAGATACCCAGTGTTAACCTTTGCTCCCCACATATTCAAGTGCCCCTGCATGTGTGCCCATTACACATGTCCACACATGCACACTATATACAAACATATACCTGAAAAAGCTGTACTGTACTGACCTGACCTGTATGCACAGATGTTTTCTTGTTATTGTTCCTTAAACAAGGAAGGCAGTGTGAAAATTCTTCCCATGGCACTTGCACTACATTAGGTTTTGTGAGTAATCCAGAGGTGACTTTAAGGTGTGGAAGGCAAACAGGTGATAAGAAATTCTGCAATATTTTATATGAGGGACTTATGCATCCTTGCACTATAGTATCTAGAAAGGACCAATTACCCCAGAATACCAAAGGATGATAGTACTCCTTTGTATACTTCTTAAACCTGATGATTTCTCTTATTCTAAGATAAACTGTATTTTTCTTTCCTTTATGTCTTACCAAGGAGTTAAGATGAACTTCTTAGAGTTCTGACGTCAGATGTGGGAAGTCCATGATAAGGCATTCCCACAATAATATACAGTACAAAAGGCTGAGACTGATGAGCTACTGCAAGACAATTTTATGCTGAATCTATAATCTGCCAGTGCAGAACTTCAGGCAGTAGCTGACCAGCTACAAGAGACAAAAGCACCCTGGGCTGGTCTCTCCGAGTTGATAACTACTGAGAACACTACCTGTGGGACAGTAGTTCATATAAGGTGAATAGATATGCATTTGGAGGAAATGAAGCCTACAGCACACACCCTTCAGAATACACTCAGAATCTAAGAACCAGGTTAAAGACAAACACGACTTAGTTGAGGGCTTATGTTTTTGAAAGAAGGTTTTACTTTAGATGTTGTTAAGTCTGTTCCACAGGGTAGGGTGGCAGAGGCTCCCTGCAAACCCTCTCTGGATTCCTCACATTCCTTCAGAGTTAGCAGCTGTGAAAGGTTCTAGCAAACAAAAGTGATCTGCTACTTCTCAACTCCACTGTCAAGTCAGTATACTTCCTCCTTGGCTCTTTCTTCCTGAAGGGATAAAATGTGAGGCTGCAGAGCAAAGCACCCAGGGCGGTGCCACATCACCAGTGTGCTCCATGGGAACAGGAAGCTGATCAGCTTCCAAAGTTGCTGATGCCTGGGGCTTGTGGTTGAGAGGGAGCCCACCCTGACAAACTCCATTTTATTTGCTTAATCAAGGAGATAATGTTTTAGTTACTTGATTCATAAAAAGACACTTTTGCCCGGGCAGTAGTCACACACGCCTTTAATCCCAGCACTCAAGAGGCAGAGGCAAGAGAATCTCTGTGAGTTCAAAGTCAGCCTGGTCTACAGAATGAGTTCTAGAACAGGCTCCAAAGCTACACAGAGAAACCTAAAACAAAACAAAACCCAAATGCAACACTTTCTTCTTAAAATTGCTTTTTAAGAAGTGTGTGTATGTGTGTGTGCATGCATGACTATACAGCACAGTCTATCCTCAAGCTTGCACATGCCCTGCCTCAGTTGGGATTGTATGACTGCACCACCATCCCCTACTACAGAATCTTTTTAAGTATGTTCTATAGAATAATAGAGCTGCCTGGTATAGTCTCTACCTCCAGTATCAGACAAACCACACTTGAGTTGCTGAGAATATAATATTGTATGCTCATTTTATCATCTCTTAGACTGAAGTATCTCCACATGTCACCATAGGCTATGCCTACTGTAACTCTTGGGACAGGTCACGGAAAAGTGACTACTAACAGCACAGCACCCCCTTAACCAGCTGAAAGAGAAGCCGCACCATGCACCTATGTGTGCAGTAGCCCACAGTGGGCTCTTCCAATCACAGGTCACAGACACCATTTCAAACTTAAGATCAGAGAGAAAAGAGTGTCATAATTTTAAGCAGATCTTAGTGGCACCTTCTGGACACCTTACAGCTCTTGTGGTTCTGAGCAGTGCAAATCGCAAGGAGTAAGAGAGGTAAAGTTCCCCCCAAAATTTAAGAAGCTCATTTAACCTGGCAAGTGGACAGCTGAGCTATAAACCTAGCAACTGACATATGTCACATGAACCACACATATGTCACATGAACCCACTTTCCACCTGAGGGAAGCACTCACACACTAGCTGTACCTAGCTGGGTAAGGTCCAGTTTCGTCCAGTGCATGCCTGTGGGGCAGCTCTTAGAAAGCGTCCTGATGAACACCTGCCCAAGGTTGTCCAAGGCCCAGAGAGCATCCTGGCATGCAGCGTAGGTCCTCATCTCGGCGTCGGGAGGCAACTGCACTGTGGAGGGGCGGCACTGCACACTCTGGGCACTGATGCTACACAGATCCTTGCTGCTCTGGCACAGCCACAAGGAGCTTCCTACAGAAAAGGGTCACACTTGTCATCAAATGCTGCTTCACTGAGCCACCCGCCCACAGTGCACTGCACAGCCCTTCTCTTCAGGCAGAGCCCTGAAAACTGGCCACAGCCTCTGCCTGAACACTCACCATTACCTTACAGGCTACAGTAGGTATGCCACATCTCTGCAGTAGAAGGAACATCACCATCAGGAATTTCAAAGATCAAGCCTGAGACATTTTAAAGAACTGGGAAGAAAGCAGGGCCTATGGAACATTATAAAGGCTAGTTGGCTAGGGTAGTGGCTCTGACCTCCATTTCTTATGGCCCAGGAATATGAATCAAGGCCTCAGAGTGTATTTTTAATACAGAATATTAGGACTGTCAACCTTGCCAAAACCCAGGAAGGAGAGGGGCCAGCAGTCCCTGGGAAGGAGCTTCCCTAGTTCCTCTGCTAATGGGGTTGGCAGTGGGCTGCTGAAGGCAGAAATCCTTCTCCTCCTGCCCTGGCCTCAAGAGTTATACGTGTAGTTCTCTGTTGTTTTAGGACTTGCAGGTTTAGTAGTGTCTTCTTGAAATGCCCAGCATCCTTAGGGACTCAAATCCCGCTACACTGCGTAATGTTAAATATTATCTATAACTTGTGACCAGATGTTATGGAATTCTTATTTATTTATTTTTTAAGATATATTTCTTTTTATTTTATGTGCATGAATGTTTTCTCTGCATATATATCTGCATCATGTGTTTTTCCAGGACCCATGCCATGGAAGACAGAAGGTATCATATTGTATCTCTTGGAACCTGAATTTGAGACAGTGGTGAGCTGCCATGGGGGCACTGGGAATCAAATCTAGGACCTCTGAAAAAGTATCCAGTGCTCTTAACCATGGAGTCATCTCTCCAACCCTCTTTTTTTTTAATTTAAAAGCTTTGGCTGGTTGGTGGCATACACCTTTAGCCCCAGCACTGAGGAGGCAGAGGCAGGTAGATCTCTGAGTTCTGAGTTTGAGGTCAGCCTGGTCTACAAAGCAAGTTCCAGGACAGCCAAGGCTACAGAGAGAGACCCTGTCTTAAAAAACAACAAACAAACAAAGATCTTGATAAACTAGTGAAAGAGTCAGCCAGCGGTGTCAAGAGGTCCCCAGGGAAGTAGTACATGTGCATGCTTGTGCATGCTAGAGCAGACCACCAGTGAAGGCTGCAGGCCACCTCCCTCAGCTAGGGTCAAAGCAGTTGTGTCAGTCAGGAAACAATTTACCATCCTATGAGACTCCAGGTAGGACTGTGGTCAGTATAATTAATAGTCCAGTGGGAAGATGTTTACTATACTGAATCAAGTTATTCAGGGCTGGGGCAACTGATGGCTTCAATGACCAAACTGTTTCCTCTTCATCATAGGTATCATGGAACTTTCTCATTTAGCCCTCCATATAACCCTTGGAACAGGCTTTGGCTCCTTCTCAAACAGGCCACCTGGCTGCCTAGGGCCTCTAGCTAATTGGGTGGCTCTGTAGTAGAAGCCCCAACTCTGCAGGGATAAGATAAGCCTGAGGCATGAGACCTTCACAGGGCAAAGAGGAGCCAGCAGCAAGAAGCACTAGAGAATGAAGCTACTTGGAAGTGACAGAATTCTCCAGAAGAAATGGGAAAGAACCTCAGGAAATTACGGCCATGCAAACTGACACTGAGAGTCATCTGCTGCTAGCTCCTAGGACCACACTGCACGGTGACCTCCTTCCAAAGGATATCATTTCAGATTCAGTTTTGCCACTCTTGCTCCCCCTCAGTGGCTCTCCTGAACACACCTATCTTCAGCTTAGCTCACAGGACTGCTGGCTCAGAACACAGCCATATCCCCTGTCACAAGGTCTGAGGCCACATCTCCACAGCCACAGGATCACAGTCAGATGCTGGTCTAAAGTTCTCAGCTGCTGACTAACTTGTGCGCAAGGTTTCTCAGCCAGGCTAAGACTGACTCACCATCCTGGGTAGGAGCAGGAGAAGCCAACACAAAGGCCCATTTTGTGGCCGAAGCTGTTCCCCGGGGAACAACGTTATTCCAGTAAGTTCCTAGAAAGAATAAATATAAAAGCAGGTTAAGGTAAGGAAAAAAAAAAGAACTGTAACACTTCAGTTTTGGTTCTACACTCCAGCTGGCCTTCAAAGCTCTTACAATGATTTCTAGTGCCCTTAAACAAAGCGGCATGAGCTACTCATTTCTCTAAGCATCATCAAGACAAGCTTACCTTGTTCACTGAAGCCCAAGGAGGCTACACAGGGGACAGGGCTAGAGGAAATCCATCAAAGGGGAATCATTCAGAAACGAATACCTAGCTCATTCACAGACATGGCCAGCATCTTGTGTGTTCAACAGTGGCCATAATTTCCCCACTGCAAACGGACTATTCTCTCTCAATAGGTTTGGTGGACTTTTAAAAAATAGTTACTTATTATATATGTGTCTATGTAAGTATACACACATGTGTTATCGTGGAGATATTGCCTAAGCATGTTCATGAAGTCCCGAAGAGGGCACTAGGTGTTCTCATCTATCATCCACATATTTGAAACAGGGTCTCTCCTTGATCCTAGGGATCAAGTTCTCTCTGTTAGCTTAGAAGTCAGCAAGTCCCAAAGATTCTCCTGCCTCTGTACATCTTGCTGCCGGACTACAGGCATGTGTGGGATGTTTGGCTTGTTGTGTGAGTGCTGGGATCTGAACTCCTGCCCTCATATTCTTAACTGTCAAGCCATCGCTACCCAAGCACATGTTCCCTTTTTCAAAGATTCCACACAGGTATCTACAAATGTGGCAGGTGTGTGTGTGGAGATCAGAGAACAACTTTTCAGAAGTTGGTTTTTTTCTTTTTACCTTGTTTTGGGGACAGGGTCTCTTATTTCTACCACTGGGCTGCGTATGTAAACTCCTGGTCACTTCAATCCTTGCCTGCCCCTATTTCCTTACAGGAGTGCTGACATTAGCCTTCATTGTATCTGGCTTTTTTGGTTATTGTTTTTTGTTTTCTTTTTCTTCTTTTTTGTTTGTGTGTGGTTTTTTTGTTGTTGTTTGTTTTTTTTGTTTTCTTTTCTTTTCTTTTTTTTTTTTTGAGACAGAATTTCCTCTACATAGCCCTGGCTATCCTAGAACTCACTAAGTAGACAAATCAGGATGGCCTTGAACTCATAGATCTGCCTGCCTCTGCCTCCTGAGTGCTGGGATTAAAGGCCTATGCCACCATGCCTGGCTGTATCTGGCTTTTTACATGAGTTCTAGAGGTCTACACACAGGTCTACAGGTTTGTGTGGCATGTGCTTTTACCTGCAGAGCTATTTCACTTGCCTCCCCCTGCATGGATTTTGAAATTCTAAACACAAAATTGAGCTGCAGCTAGGTGTGATGGTATGTGCCTGCAATCCTGGCTCTTGGGAGGTACAGACAGAGGATAAGGAGTTCAAGACCAGTCTGGCAGCTTGGGCTATATAAGACTCTGACTCAAACAAAACGATCACAAAAATGAGCTCTATTTGCCTGCACATATGTCTGTGTACCACTTGTATGTCTGGTCTCCACGCCAGAGGCCACTTGGATCCCCTTGAATCAGAGTAACAGACATTTGTTAGTGGTGGTGCACACCTTTAATCTACAGAGTGAGTTCCAGGAAAGTCAGAGTAACACAGAGAAACCCTGTCTTGATGAAAAATAAATAAATAAACAAACAAACAAACAAACAAATAAATAAATAAAGTAGAAATAATGTGAAAACAAGAGTAATGGACTTACCTATGAGACTTCCTTTAGCAACATGGAATTCATTCTTGCCTGAGGAGATCCAGACACCACTGTTGTTAACCCCTAGTAGGCTGGGCTGGCACTGAAGCTGCTGAGACCAAAATGCCATGCGCAACTTATCTGCTACCTTTTCCACAGGGGCTTGAGCTGCTGTCGCTACTGAGTGTGTGGCATGCATGATGGTCTGGAACAAGCTGCACTGGTCAAACACCACATAGTCCGTGATGCTCACCTGCAGGAAGAATACCAGCTGAGCCCTCAGTCAGTGCAGGTCCTGAAGACCACCTGCTTGCAAAGGCAACTTTTCAACACCCAAATCCAAGTATCCAGTAGCAAGGCCACCAAGTGACCAAGTTCCTGCATACACCTACACCTCTCTGCACAAGGACTGGAGTTACTAAGCAGTTGTCATTAAATCCACAGGCTGGGCTGAAGGGCAAGTAAGAAAGGGCTGCTGCTGTCACCTTACCCTACTTTTTCATTACATGAGTCTGTTTATGTATTATTTTTTTTGATTAAATAGCACCCGCCTCACCTAAGAAACCTTTTATTCTAGTCAGAGTGATAAAGAATAATTTCCTTTTAAAATTCAGGTGCTGCCAATAGACAATAATGTATAATAGTTAGAATCATAATATGAGCATTAAAAAAGGTTATCAGTTGGGTGATGCAATGACTTAAGCTATAATTGTAAATATTACCAATTATATCAGCTTAAGCAAGATGATCCCAAGATTCTGGAAGCCATCTGGCTCTGATGTGTGACCCTTGACAACATTCCTGAAAAGTCTCTGTACAGACAGCTCTAGAGACACTTTGGGACAACTATCTCCCTAAAGGAAACTTCTCCCTTACTGGCAGGCAATTGTGACAGAGTTCTTTTTAAAATTAAAAAAATATATATTATTCATGTGTCTGAGTGTTTTGCCTGAATATATGTGTGTGTGTATACCAGTGTGGTACTTACAGAGGCCAGAAGAGGGCACAGGAACCTCTGAAACCATGTGGGTGCTGGGAACTGAGCATAGGTCCTCTGCATGAGCAGCCAGTGCTCTTAACCTCTGAACCTTCTCTCCAGCCCTGTGTCAGAGCTCTTTATGAAGCAGGTGGAAGCCTGGCTTATTATGCAGTAATTTAAGATTACATTCCATTTATTTCTATTTATGTATGTATTATGTATGTGTGTGTGTATGCACGCTACAGCACACATGTAGAAGGACAACTTTCACGAGTCACTTCTCTCTTCCACTTTGTGGGCCCTAGGGAATGAACTCAGGTCATCAGGCTTAGCAGACACTTTAATATGCTGAGCAATCTTCCATCTTCTCTCTAGTACGTTTGCCTGTTGGATTTATTTATTATAGACATTGGCATAAACACCAAATATTCCTAGGACACATGCCCAGTTGATACAATGAAATACTAAGTGAAAGTATTACAGGGCTCTTAAATTTATAAAAAAACAAAATAAACACGAAAGAAAACATTAGAAGTTAGTACATCACACCTAAATGCTGCCCTTCTGTCTGTGAAGGAACAGGTAGTTGTGAATGCTGTCCTCACTGAAGCTGGAATAGATAGCCCCATTGCATAGCCCGTGGCCATATTTAGCATTCTAAGCTCTGTCCAGCCTGGCTTTGTGACTCCCTGAGTACTGAAGAATGAGCTCCACTTAGAGACTCAAGTGCATATGCTATGCAACTCAGGGCCAGTGCCCACGGAAGATCTGGCAGCGACCATACCAAAGTCACTCACCAAGCCTGTGACACCCCAGACAGACAGACATTGTAAGCAGGTCTTCAACTGAAAGAGAAAGGAAATACCTAGCAGCCAAACATAAGAGCCAAAGAAGCAAGGAACTACTTTACTATGCTTCTATGCTTCATGACAGTTCCGCCCAGTTAAAGTTCATGTGTTATAAAAAAAATGATAGAGTTTTCTTTGTGCTACTTAGGAACAGGGGGATGCAGCACGATGGTAGAACATGGCCCAGGCTTAAACATAGCACCTCAACATGCAAAACCAACAGAATAACGGTTCAGTGGCAAAGTGCTGAGCACACCAGTGTCAGGATTGGAGTCTGGATCCCCAGCATCCATGTATAAAATACTGGCAGGCAAAGAGACCTGCTTGTAATCTCAGTACTTGAAAAGTAGAAACCAGATTCTTGGTTCACACTGGCTAGCTAGACTAGNGTGAGCTAGCTTCGGGTTCAACAAGAGACCCTACCTCAGTAGATAAAGTGGAAAGCAATCAAGTAGGAGCCTCAACATCAACTCTGGCTGCTAGATACATGCACATATACACCTATGCCCCCACTTATGCATATACATATGTATGCACATTATACACGGACACATGAAAAATTCCCTTTGGAATTTAGCACACACACACACACACGTTTATGTGCTGTATACATGTGCATGTTCATATACGGCTATAAGTATATGGTGGGTATTGTTGAATTATATATAACCTCAAATATTACCTAGAATATCTAATTATAGACATAGAGGTAAGGCATCACACTATACATCTGTCAGAGCAACCTTAGGTCCAATGTTGGGGGTAAGGAGCTTAACCCTGAATGGTACCATGGTACCAAGAGGGAAAAGTAGATGTTCCTTGCAAAATCCACCCAAAGTTGGGCTGGAACCATGGGAAGTTGGCTTGATTCCACCCCTTACTTCTCACAGTATTCTCCTCTGTGGGAGCATGTGGGGAAATGCTCAGTTCTTTGTTGAAATATCATTTACTTAAAGGCCTTTCAAGCAAGTAGAGATAGATGAGTTTTAACTGTGGGTTGGGTTTCAAACCTATTGTTTAGTCTCTTTTCTTAGCACCATTTGTTCAGAATTAAACATCATTATTACCCAGGTATTTCTTTAAATGGATGTCACTGGGTTTATTTAGCCTATAATGATGAGTGCCTAAATAACATTTAAATAAATAAATAAATTCCAGCCTGTATCAAAGCAAAGAAAACTTTACAAGCTATTTCCTATGAGGGAAAGGTTTGTGTGTGTGTGTGTGTGTGTGTGTGTGTGTGTGTTTAGTATACTCAGCCACAGGAAAGTTTATCTACCCAATGTTAGAAGCATCACTACTAATTTAATCCAGTTTCTTAATGAAAAAGAGAAGGCAGAAAAGGTGGGTCTCTAAGCCAGAAAGTACCATCACCTACCTGCCACCAATGGTCATCATCCCCTTGAGGCTTCTTGGGAATCACGCCAGTTCTGAACCACAGCTTTCCATGAATGTCCAATGCCCAGAGAGTATGCTGATCCCCGAGAGTTATGCAGACAGGCTCCAGAGTTTGCCTTTCACTGGGAGTGAGAGAAAACAGCATCAGCTTCCACCCAGGAGGCACAGTATACAGAAGGCTATCTAACTGAGTGTCTCTGAACAGGCTTGGCATTGAGAAGAAATGGATTCTGCTCAGAAGAGTGAATTATTGAGTGACAAGGAAGAAACTGAGAGTCTAAGTTACACTGCTGGGTAACACATGCTGTGCATACATCTGGTTGTTTTACTACCAGTCACAAATGAGCAGGCACCTAGGTCAAGAGCACCTCTACTTCCCCTGTTCCTCTTCCCCTGCATGCTGTGATGTATAGCTATCTCTGGGCAGGCCTATCTTTTCTGATGAGTCTACCTGGTGTGGGAAGTCCTTCTGTATATACGTTGCTTTTATTGGTTAATGAATAAAGAAGCTGGCTTGGCCTGTGAGAAGACAGAATAGAGT
>LOEQ01000264.1:251032-262115 GCA_001685075.1 Bramus lutescens | reverse complement strand
GGCCACAGAAGAGCCTCGAAGCCTTGTCTCACAAAGAGTGTCCCCGAGTGACTTTTCCAAATGCTGCCCACGGACCTGCTCTGAACATCGCGTCTCCAGACCATCTCTTGCTGAGAAAGAAGAGTTTAATTTTACTGCGGTGCTTTCAGCGGCATTGGTGTGCATCACTCTGTGTGCTAGCCTGGGCACCAGCAGTCACAGGACAAGCAAGACTTTCTCAGCATAACTCCAAATATCCCAAACCCAGAGAGACTCAAAGGATCACATAGAAGATGGCAAGGGGCCTTTGTGCTTCAGCAAGCTCATATATTAAAATCAGTAAAATAATGAATTGCAGTTGTCTTTTGTAAACATCACCAGTAACAGAACACCACTAAACATAAAGCACTTCTCATTTCCATTTTACAAGTTCTTTATCAATTTTTCTGTATCAAGAACAGTTAAGTTAAATTTCCTATTTATACTATGCCTTCATTATACCGTAATATTTAAGAGGCATTAAAAATGCATGTGTCTTATAATCAAATTCCTTGAAATTCAAGGAAGAGAAGTGAAATTCCCACTAGGATGGGTTCACCACAGAGAAGAACATAGCAGGGTGACATGGGTCCCTGTGATAAAGAGCCAATAAATGTCCCACTGCAGTGGAGCCTCCCTTCCTTCAACATAGCATTACTGAGGTCTCCAGGGCTAGGGCCCCCAATTTTAACACTGTCAACAAGAAACTGCTGTGCACTTCGACAAGTGCAGCCATCCTTTCACTACCAGGTATCTACTGGGTACCATGTTCTGCACAAGTGCCATGTAACAGCAGTCAAAAAGACACATGAGCTTGGCAGTGGTGGTGCATGCCTTTAATTCTTGCACTTGAAAGGCAGAGGCAGGCAGATCTCAGTAAGTTCAAGGCCAGCCTGGTCTACAAAGCAAGTTCCAGGACAGCTAGTGCTGTTACACAGAGAAACCCTACATCAAAAACAAAACAAAACAAAAACAAACAAAAAAACCACCCAAAGCACTGGGGAAAACATCAATCCCAAAGGCCAGTCTGTCTAGGGCAAGAGATATATATCAGATTACAAGTTTCATTGTTTTAAAATTACACAGATCTGTGTCTCAGAGACATTAACTACACACAGTACCTCAGACAGGACACCTGGGGCCAGGAAAGTGGTTTCTGGTTTGTCTTTCCTACTCACTCAACCACACACCTTCACATTTAAAGGCAGCTCCACCACAGTAAGATTGCCTGGTATTTATCTTAAAGCAGGACATTTCCATGACAAGAATCCTGAATGTTTTCAGGATCCTAAGCCTCCAAATACTTTCATGTTTAAGCAAACCCCAAACTAACTTCCTTCCTTCCTTCCTTCCTTCCTTTCTTTTGTTGTTGTTGTTATTTGGTTTTGTTTTTCAATGTAGGATTTCTCTGTGTAGCCTTGGCTGTCCTGGAATGTCCTCTGAAGAGCCAGCTGGCCTCACCTACTTCAGCCTCCTTGAATGCTGGAAATAAAGGCACTCAGCTGTTTTAAACTGCATTTATCTTACCACAAGCAGGACTTGCGGTAAGGACTCAGCACACACAGCATACTTGCGGTGAATACAAACCTATGGATGCCAGTCCTTCAGGCCTACTTGAAATCCTTATAATGTTCCTATCTCCCTTTAGGAAAAATATTTCATTTTCTGTGCAGGAAACAGACACAATATCACCCAGTCCTTCCAAACCAGCAATGGTGGCCTGTCAAAAACAAACAAATATGAAACAATGCAATAAAAACAAAAACATAATCAAGCAGGTGTGATAATCCAAATAACTGTAATTGTTGGATTTTATTATGGCAGTTCCTGGAGAACTCTTAAAAGTAATTTAATCCATAGTTGGGTAGTATTTGATATCTGGGACTTAAGCCACATAACTCAGCACTGAGGTGCCATGCTGGGGCCATTGAGGTGCACAGTTTCTCCCACCACTCAGTCATTCTCTTCCTGGAGCTGCTGTTCTCAGCCTTCTTATGACACGAAGCTCACACTCCTTGTCAGGGCAGGAGGTCTGGACATTCTGGCCTGCCTGTCACCCCACCTATGTTGTGCCAAAGCCTAGCCTGCTCCTTGTGGCCTATGCACACAGCACAGGTTTTCTCCTGCTGAGCTTCCTTTCCTGATTACTGGGAAGCCTCAGCAAGTGCTGCTTGAGCACTGCCACCTTGAGCAACGACTAAGACTCCTCAATGGTCGACAGCACAAACCTCTGCCATGCATCTCTCTTGGACTGACTAGGAGTAATACACCAGCCAACAAGTGCTCCTACTGTGTGTTTTCCTATGGGAGACTTTTCAGTGAATGAAAGAAGGAAAAAGATGCCTGCCTAAAAGCAGATGGTGCTGCACAGGACTTTCCTGAGTCCACACGAATCTAAACTGGTTCTTGCTTTTCAGTTGACAGTATGCTTGAAAGATTAGTTCACTGCAGGAGACACTGAGCCTAGGCTAATTTTTAGGTAGCCTTGACAGAAAGCTGGAAACAAGACACTAGGTTGCCAAAGCTGCCAATCATGGTGCTTCAGGGAGGGGCAGACTCTAATGGTGGAGGCAGTGTCTGTTCACAGACACAGTGTCTCCATTGCCCTGCATTTGAAGTGAAGTTAATTATACCTGTGATGAGAGGCACAGGGGAAGTGCTCAGATGAAAAGAACTGATGCATAATTGCAACATGTCTTAAAGCCAATAATTAAGAAGTTCAACGGGAACCCAGGAGAAAAGTTAAGTCATCTATAATGGGAGAATCCAAATAAACAAGTAAAGGGTTAGAAGGTGACGACCCCTTATAGCGCCAAGTTACCGCTGCACCAAATGTGTCATCAAGCACAGCTGGTAACTAGGGAGGTGTCAATGGGGGCAGGTGATTTTGATTCTCTGCGGATGCTCTCTCTAAAGACACTGTGCCACAGTCCCACAGAGCTCATGTGGAGGAAGAGAGCCTGGCCTGGATTCTGGAGGCGGAGTAGGGAGTGGGGCAGGCCAGAAGCTCTGATCTTAGAACAAGAAGTAACTGAAACCAAACAACTTTATTCAAAGTCCTAAATCAGATTCTAGGAGTAACCTTTTATCACCCTGTTCAGGCATAACTTGTTTTCTACTGTGAGTTAATGATCCTGGGAAGTTGCTAAGATATACCAGTAAATTTATAAAAAGAAAAGGAAAAAGGCAAAATAATATGGCTGTCTTTGGATAAGAAGAAGCACAGTAA
The DNA here is from genome assembly GCA_001685075.1 of Bramus lutescens. Lineage (NCBI taxonomy): Eukaryota > Metazoa > Chordata > Mammalia > Rodentia > Cricetidae > Bramus > Bramus lutescens. Next base: position 258,868 of record LOEQ01000264.1, on the reverse strand, counting down.
AATAAGAAAAAACCAAAAACAGTAACAGGGGACGAACACACTGGAGGGAGGGACCCTGCTCCTGGACAGGCACCACCTGTGTGTGAGGTCTGGAAGTCAGTCCTCAGAGACACTGTTTCTGTCATGTTTGAGTTGTCACATGACCTAGAAAGGCCTGGTGGCACAGGAGTAATCCCAGGTACTTGGCAGGCTGAGTCAAGGCAATCAAGTTTAAGGTCTACCTGAGCTACAGGAAGGGTTCAAGACAAGCCCGGGCAGCTTAGTGAGTCCCATCTCAAAATAAAAAGTAAAAAACAAAAACAAAACAGGGCTGATGATATAACTCAGTGGTAGAGCATTTGACTAGCATTCATGAGGCCCTGAGTTCAACCCCACATACTGCAAAATGTCAAACTAAAACAAAACACACAACCTAGAAGTGAGGGGTGTAGCTAAGAGGCAGAGTATGTGCTTAACATGCGCAAATACCCTGAATTCAAAAACAAAAAATGTATGCATGCATGAATACATACAGACAAGTATGAATGGATGGGAAGGATGGGTTCATGAGAGGCTTGGCAGCAACGGTAAAGGTCCTGACCATCAGACCAGACGACCTGAGTCCAATCCCTGGGACCCAATGTGGATGGAGAGAAACAACTCCAAAAGTTGTCCTCTGACCTCCGCATAGGTGCCAGGACACGCAAGTATGATCACAAGTTTGCGCATGTGTGTGCACACAAACACACACCATACACAAATAGATATAATTTTAAAAAACAACCTAGAAAGGTTATAATGAACATGTTTAATTTGGGGCTTTAAAGACCTCCACCAGAAACATCTAATTTCTTGGGAGAGTAGGACTATGGATGTCAAAAAGCAAGTTATTTTTCAAATCTACAAAAATTACCGAGCTCCATTTGATTTCCTTGATTGTCTCAAAGGAAAAGAAAAAAAGAAGCAAGCATCAGTTAATGCTGCTCCTTTCCTCTTTCCAGGAGCCCAACAGCTGAATACCTATGGACCTGCACCCTCCTCTTGCCCTGTGAACCCACAGCAGGTGCAGTTCTCCCACACACCTGGTTGACGGTGTCCAGAAGATAGATACTGTACTCATTCCAGCTCAACACCCAGCCTTCCCGGAAGAAGCATGAAACGAGCCCCAGGTGTTTCTCAGGAGCGCTGCAACTTCCCCCATTAGAGGGCTCCAGACGAGGGTAGAGCTCAAAAGGTGTGACTCCTCCAGCAAAGACATCCTTGAGGATAAACGTGGCTTGAACGGTCCCATGGACATTAGCCTTCCACAGCCGGAGCCCAGGCCGGGCTGCATACAGGGTTAGGTCACTTTGCTTACACAGTCCTGGTATAAAACAAGCACCAAATTTCCCAGTACTAAAATCGGAAGAAAAAAATGAAAGAAAGAAAACAAAAACAAAAAAACAGGCATGGACTGACTTGAAGAGATATAATTGTCAGCTCCTAATATCAGCTCTAAGAATCTGCAGACTAACACAAATCATTGTCCTGTCTACTGTGTGTTGGTCACTAAGTCGCCTGGCACCCTTGTGCCACCCAGGCCCCACCATGCCTTCACAAGTACACAGCACCCAGAGCATACAGCCTAGATTCTGAGGACGATCAATGGTGCCCACTGCAGCTTGCCTGTGTCCCACACTTCCGGTCCATTCTCCCTTTAATCCTTGCTGCAATTTCATGAGGCAACTGCTATAACTTCTGTTACAGAACAGAATGGATGAACGTAGGGCCGTCCCTGCTAAGCCTGCTCTGCAATGCTGCTCCTTCTGAAGTCTGAGCTTGTGGTCTGCCTAGCTTCTTGAATGAAAAGCTTTACATCTAGAGTAGCTCATCTATATCGCTTTCAAAATTTCCCCAAAGCCACCAAGTGTACCAGTTTCTCTTCTCATTCTCAAGCTTGGTATTCTTATAAAACTATGAAATACCCAACCCACACAGAAGAGTATATGCGGGAGCTGGAGAGATGGGGCCAGTGGTAAAGTACATTGTTGCTTTTTGTTGCTTTTGTGGAGGACCCCAATTTGGTTCCCAGCACCCATACGGGGGCTCACAATCAGCTGTAACTCTAGTTCCAGGGAATATGATGCCCATTTCTGACCTCCTCAGGTATCAGGCATCCATGTTCTGCATATACATATATGCAGGCACAACACTCATATACATAAAATAATTTTCTATGTGTAACAGCCCTAGCTGTTCTGAAACTTGATCTGTAGATCAGACCGGCTTCAAACTCACAGAACTCTACCTGCCTCTGCCTCCCGAATACTGGAATTAAAGGTGTTCAACACCACACACAGCAATAAGTATTTTTAAAAAATTGCTGGGCAGTAGTGGCACACTTCTTTAATCCCAGCACTCAAAAGGCAGAGGCAGGCAGATCTTTGTGTTCAAGGACAATGTAGTATACAAAACAAGTTCCAGGACAGTCAGAGAAATCCTGTCCCCCCCAAAATTAAAAAACAAATAAATAAAATAAACAAATGTAACAACAACAACAAAAATTTAAAAGAGTATCTGTACTGTGCAGTGGTGACACACACTTTTAATCCCAGCACTAGGAAGGCAAAGACCGGTGGATCTCTGTGAGTTCGAGGCCCAGACTGGTCTACAGAGTAAGTTCCAGGACAGCCAGAGCTACACAGAGAAACCCAGTCTCGAAAAACCAAATAACAAAAAAGAGTGTTTGCAATAAATGTCAAGAAGCCTAATATAACGTGCACCAGGGACCCATCCTCTACCACTAGAACAAGTCAACAGTTGCATCATGCATGCACTTTGGGTTCCTAATAATTTGTCCTGGCCAAAATTCAGATCAATGGACTAAATTTTGTGTTTCACTCTCATTTTTAGTTTTGAGCCTAGCCTTTAACAGCTGAGCCCTCACTCTCATTTTTATTGATATGTTGTCAAGCACATATTTATTTACCCCAACACCAATTTAGCACTTTCATTTTAATGAATGATGGCATCTGTATAATTTTATAGCTTGACTTTTTAAAATATTTTTAATTTAGGGGATTTTTTTTCTTTTCTTTTTTCTTTCTCTCTCTCTTTTTTGCCTCGAACTCAGAGATCTGCCTGCCTTTGCCTCCTGAGTGCAGGGATCAAAGGAGTGCACCACCACCACCCAGTCTTAAAGATTTATTTATTTATGATGTACAGTGTTCTGCCTGCATGTATCCCTGCACGACGGAAGAGGGCACCAGATCTCATTATAGATGATTGCAAGTCACCATGTGGTTACTGGGAATTGAACTCAGATCTTCTGGAAAAGCAGCTAGTGTTTGTAACCCTGAGACATCTCTCTAGTCCCCAGCATAAATTCTTTTAATTACGTGCTTCGCATGTGTTTGCATGCACATGAGAGCAAGTGCTAGTGGAGGCTAGAAGATGGCCTAGGATCCCCTGGAACTAGAGTTAGAGGTTGCTGTGAGCCATCCAATGTGGATGATGGAAAAAGAACTCTTATCCTCAGTAAGAACAGTTATGTGCTCTTAACTGTTGAAGGAACTCTCGGCTCTACACATACATAAATACACAGAGTGCAAATACATACCCCACTACTTGATAATTTTAAGTAACTTGACTTTAATACTTACCATTGCTTCTAAGATTTAACCTTTGATTTAAAAAAGGAAACGACAGTGCTTATTAATTTTGACTGCCGAACAGTTTTTCAAAATTTATTCAATTTTTAAAAATTATCCCTTTTTTGAGATAAGATCTCATTGTATATCTCAGAGTGACCTCAAACTCAAAATTCTACTGTCTCACTTTTTGATTCTATAGCCACTTCATCTGACTTTATATTATTTTTTAAAAGTACATAAATATTGCTACAAAATGTTTCCTTGGGATACTGGAATACGCATGGGTTTGGGAAAGTATGCATATCTATAAATCTAATACTTATCTTATTTAGTTTTTATGGTACTATGAATTGAACCATGGGCCTTGAACATGGTAGGCAAGCACTCTACTACTCAGTTACATGTGAAGCATTTTTAAAAAATAATTTATTCTGGGGCTAGAGAGATGTTTCAGTGGTTAAGAACGCTTGCTGTTCTCATAGTGGACCTGAATTCAATGCCTAGCACCCACACCAAGGCAGCTTACAACCTATAACCAGGGGAACAATGCCCTCTTTGGCCTCCTCTGATATCTGTACTCACATTAACACACACGCCTAACTAAAAACAACTGAATAAATAAAACTTTCTCTTTCTTTCTTTGCCCCCTAGACAGGGTTTCTCTGTGTAACAGCCCTGCTGTCCTGAAACTCACAGAGTGCTAGGATTAAAGATGTGCACTATTATGCCCAACTCTAAATAAAATCTTTAAAAATAAATAATTTATTCAATCTTATTACTGGATTGTTATTGTTGTTAATTTGTTGGTTTTGAAACAGGATCTCAAGAAGCCAATGCTAGCATGAACTTGCTAGTCTATAATGATTGCTATATAACCCAGGATGACCTTGAACTTCTGATCCTCTTGTCTCCACTTCCCAAGAACTAGGACTATAGGTATGTACCACTGAGCCCACCTAAGACATTTTGTTCCTTTTCTTTTTCCTTCACATATGGCTGGAGATTGAACTTATCCATACTAGGCGAGTACTCTGACACTGTGTTATCCATCTGGTACTTGAATTATTATTATTTTTATATCTTTATCAATGCTCAGGTTTCTACCAGAGTTCAAATTGAAGAGCTTTAGTTCAACTCTAAGCCTTGCTGATTCTTTTTCTAAACAGTTCTTTCTTGGATCTAGATAGTAGAAAGGGCACTGGCTTGAGTGTACAGTTATTAACCTTTTGAGATCTCCCTGTGCTAATCTGTAGGAAGCATAACGTCCATAAACAGGAACAAGTGGAGACTGAGTGAAAAAGCTACAGTACAGCTCAAAACCAAGCCTGTGACATTCTCAGCGTCCTGCCTGAGAATCCGCCTTGTCCCATACATTCACAGCCCATCTCCTTTCACTCCCCATCACCCCTAGGGGGATAGTTATCTGGGGGTGGGGAATCTCCTCTGCAATCCCTAGGCAACACTGGAAGCTTAGTAATTAAATCCCTGTGGAAAGGATCCAGGGAGGATATCATATGTCAGATTCAGCTTAGAACAAAGATCATTAGACTAATCAACTGTTTTGAGTCCACAGAGTTTTTTATAGACAACTATGTAATAGGACTGTGTCTGATTCTTGCCTTTAGTAAGTTTGTTCTGGTGAGGCCCCCTAAACAAAAGAGCCCAAAGGAATACTAGTTAGGCAACCCAGTGCTTCTTCTTCTTACCTGTCAAATCATCTGTTCACTGTATGTAATCAGAGCACGTGTGTTCACATGTACTCAGTGAGCAGAAACCTTCTACAAAACTATGTGATGCTAGAGGGTCTGTGTGTGAGCGATGAAGATGAGCTCTTCACCAGGGCTCACCCCACAGGACAGCAGGCATTTGTATTGGAGGAGAAATGGGCATCATGAAGAGGAGTCCTAAGGAGAGCTGGCTTTGAGGATGTCTGTGTGTTCAGGGGGGTTCTGTGAGGGAGCTGACAGAAGGTATTTAGCTGGAAAGGACCAGCTGCCAAGAGATCCTACCATACCATACTTATGACAGGCATAGAAAGTTTCCAAGTACAAGATAAGGAAGCCAGGCCTTTCTTTACAGTCCTCAATTCTTCCAATGAGCTAGGACTTGGCATCAAGCAGAAGGGGATATCCACAGAGATAAAGTCAGAACTCAGTTCTGTAGAACCAGGCTGCATAATCTCAGGTTTCCAAGGCCAACAGGAAGATCCCTATTATAAAGAGGCCAGACCATTGATGACATTAAGAAGGTATTGAGAAAAGAACACAGGAGCCAAAGAGTGGGTGTGAGAGAATCTTCCAATAGGAAGGCTGCCAGGTAGAGAAGAGAATAAACCTAGTGTTGCCACAAAACAGAAGGCACATGACAGATCATGGCTGCACCCAACTGTCTGACCTCACTCTCTACTCCCTTCACGCTTGTCACCAATGGCACCACCAGCCCCGGGGAGGCCCTTCCAATGCCTGCCAGTCTCCTTACTCTCCAGTCTGTCTCAGATCCTCTTGACATCCCCCAATCCACTGCCATCCCATCCCAAACCTATGCAGGAAACAATATCCCTTTACTGAAAGGAGGGTACAAGATGGGAACCCTCTAACTCCCAAAACTACTTAACAGCAACCTCCCAACACACACTTGGCTCCTTCCCAGCCCTCCTTGCCAGGTAAGGTCCTTCACCTCCTTACCCTCTACCTCCACACAAAGTGGCTACAGAGGGCTGCAAGATCTTGTCTTTGTCTTCTTTTCAGGACAGTGATATGAAGGATGCATATATTCCTTCTGCAGGGAGTCCTAGGTCCTCAGCCTCTCTTTGTTGTCCTTCCTCTGGCAGTTATCAAAGGACAGACACACTCTTTCAGTCCAGGACCACCCCCTTCTTAGCCTCTCCTACTTGGCACGTAGTCCTCACACCTGCAGAAACTTTTCTCTGACCCCAGGCTGAGTGGAAGCCTGCTTAAATTTCTCTGTTTTTCGAGACAAGGTTTCTCTTGCATAGTCCTGACTGTTCTATAACTCATTCTGTAGACCAGGTTGGCCTTAAACTCAAAGATCTGCCTCCCAAGAGCTGGTATTATAGACACGTACCACTGCCACTTTGCCCCCGCTTAAATTTCTATAGTACTCTGAACTGTAATCCATAGCCATTGGCAAGACCATCAGTTAGTCATGGGTCTGTCTTTTGGTCTCCATGATGGGAGAGGCCCACATCTACTAGGCTACTCAGTCTCATCTGCCCAACCTGGTAGTGTGCACAAGAGAGGGCTACAGAGAGAAACCACACCTGGAGTGGACACACAACACTGTTTCCTAGGCTCCTCAGACTCAGTCCTGGGTTGCAATGGCTATGCTCCCAGGCCCCCGAATCTCCTCAACTAGAAGATTCCCTGTTCCCATCAGGCTCCATGAACCACTTTTGGCAGGCATAAGCTACCAGGAACCCCAGCTGGTGTGACTGTGGTCTCACATCTGACTACCAGGAAACCTAGGAGAACTTAAGGGTCAGTATTGAGAACCACATGGATATGCCCGAAGCTTACCTTTTCCTTGGCTGGGATCCAATCTGCTTGACAGCCTTTTCCTCAGTGTAAAAGAGCAGGCTCCTCTGCAAGGTGGACACAAGCAGCACTTTCTGGCTGTAATCCAGCTGCACAATGGAAGATGGCTCCTCCAACACAAGGTGTGAGCTGCAGATACCCTGCGAGAGAGCCAGGCCATGGTGGGTCAAAACTGCCCAGCCTCCCTCACAGTGCTTATGCAGATACTTCTTGCTAACTGTATTGAACTCAAAAGTATTCTGTGGTGTAGAGCATGGTGTGCATAGCTATAATTTCTGCACTTGGGAGATGGAGGCAAGAAGATCAAGAGTTCAAAGTCATTCTTGACCAATATGGTGAGTCTGAAGTAAGCCTGGGCTACATGAGACCCTATCTCAACAAAACAAAACAAAAAACAACAAAAAGTATATTTTAATTTTCTCCAGATTCATTGTTAACCTACTGCTATGTCATTTGGAAGACTCCTTACTAACAAGAAAACAGTAATATTAACATCTATCTCGTAGTATACCAGGGTTGAAAAGAAATATTAAAAACCTACATATTTCTCTAATAGGTTTCTCATAAATAATTCAAAGAAGAATCCATAGAAATAGGCCATACACATATACTAAGTATCTTCTTTTTTAAAATATTTATTTATTTATTATGTATACAATATTCTGTCTGTA
>LOEQ01000264.1:217876-233661 GCA_001685075.1 Bramus lutescens | reverse complement strand
TTCTCCTCAAGCCTTCCCCTTGTTCTCCCTCGGTCTGTGAGCTCCAAGAGAGTCAGTCCGTGGCAAAGGTCCACCTGTCTCTGCCTCCCAAGTGCTGGGATTAAAGGTGTGTGCCACCACCACCTGGCTTAAATATTAAATTGCTAACATTTATTTATTTTGTGTGTAAAGGAGGGTGTGACATAGCATGTGTACGTCAGAGGACAATCTGTTAGAGTTGGGTCTCTTCTTCCACCATGTGGGTTCCAGACTGAACTTAAGTCATCAGGTGTGGCAACAAGTGCCTTTACTCACTGAGCCACCTTATTGTAATTCAAATGCTTACCAATTTGATGCCTAATAATAGAGGTGTACTATTTTTTCTTAAAGATTTATTTTACTTTTAAATTTTATGTGTGTGTGTGGGGGGGAGTGTATGGTAAGGCCCAAGTGCTGAAGACAACATTTACATATCTCATTGAACACAGAGAAGCCGAACTGGTGCCTAACTACTTAGGTCCTCACAACTACTGACTAGCACTCATGGTATTGAAAGGTACTCTGCACTCTACCAGAGGAGAAAGGTAAAGACCAACCTAGCTGTCTCAGTTAGGGTTACTATTGCTGTGATGAAACATCCTAACTAAAGAAACTGGGAAAGGGTTTATTTGCCTGAGACTTCCATATTGCTGTTTATCTTGGAAGGAAGTCAGGATAGGAACTCAAACAGGGTAAGAACTTGGAGGTAGGAGTTGATGCAGAGGCTAAGGAGGATTGCTGCTTGCTGGCTTGCTCCCCACTTTGCTCTGCCTGCTTTTTTATCGAAACCAGGACCACCAGCAAGGGGATAGAACCACCCACGATGGGCTAGGCCCTCCCCCTATCAATTGCTAATTAAGAAAATACCTTACCGATGGATCTTATGGAAGCATTTTTCTCAATTGAGGTCCCCTCTTTTCAGATGACTCTAGCAGTATCAAGTTGACATAGAATTAACCAGGACACGAGCTACAAACCCTTTGATCTGCAATAGTGACTTGCCTGCATGATATGCTGGTGCAATAGTGGCACAAAAGTTGTAGGAGCAACCAATCACTATCTGATTGGATCTAAGGCCTACTCCATGCCTAAGTCCTGCTTGGGTGGCCACGAATATGAGACTAGATAGGCCAGGGACCTAGGGGAAACCAAATACTATTGTTCTGGTAAAAGAATGTAGCAATAAAATGACTACTGCCATGCTGGCTTGAATGAAAATGGCCCCCATAGGCTCATAGGAGTGTCACTATTTGAAAGGATTAGGGCATATGGCCTTGTTGGAGTGGGTTTTGGGGTTTCGGAAACCCAAGCCAGGTCCAATGACCTTCTCCCTCTTCCTGTTGCCTGCAAATCAAGGTGTAGAACTATCAGCTCCCTCTCTAGCACTACGATGAAAACAGACTAAACCTCTGAATCCATAAGCCAGCCCAATTAAATGCTTTCCTTTATAAGAGTGCTGTGGCAACTGGTAGTAGTGGTGTACATCCTTAATCCCAGCACTCATGAGGCCAACCCTGTAAGTCACTTCAGCTGGAGAGAGAGGGCACTACAACAGTAAAGGGAAATTCAAAACAACCATCTACCTTCATGACACATTTGTGACCAGAAGCAGCTATCAGCAGTAAGAACTTCCCTTCCAAATATTTAGAGAACAGAGTGTGAGGGTCAAATTTGAACTAAACTAAGACCACCCCTCTTATGCCCTCACCATGATCCCAAGTTCCCAAAAGGAGTCTAACTCCACCCTGGGTAAGACTGATAAGGGTATGATTCATGACAGCCACTAACCACATGGCTAATGAGAGCTACTAACCACATGCCTCAATCATGTCTACTTTATTCTTCAATTCTATACTTCCCCTCACCATAACCAGTCAGGTTAAGTAGCTACTCCAAGATCCTCTGACAAGGCCATGATCCACTTGTGGTTTTCCCTTATATAAACCCTAACCCGAGTAATGGTTTGCTCTGTCCCTTTAAGAAACAAGCCACATCCACCCCACCCCACCCTTCCTCCCCCATCCGAGGAGGCAAGCTTATCTTCAGCTTCTAGCTTGAGTCCCTTTCTTTTCCTTCTCTCCCTACCTTCTCCCCACTTCTCCTCTCTCTCTCTCTCTCTCCTCCCTCTCCCTCTCTCTCTGCTCTTCTCCCCTTCTCCTTCCATAAACCACTAAATAAATATCCAACCTCACTCTGCATGGTGTGCCTATCCACATCTCTGATTCTCGCCTGCCCTGTGGTTCCCTGCCCAGGACCAGCCTCTCTCAAGGTCTCTTACCCACCACAGCTCCCTGCTTGGGTCTCAGGGCCACTGCAGCCACTTAGGGAACTGCACTATTCCTGCCTGGGACTAGCTGCTCTGAGGATACGCTGCCCCAGGCAGCCACTTTGGGAACCTGCAGCATTTTATTTAAACCATAACAACCTCTATTTGCTCAACACCACTCTCTTCATGTTGGATGGTGGTCTGAGCTTGGGCTTGTAATCAATAAACCCCTTTGTGTTTGCATCAGATACTAGCTCTATGGTTGTCTTGTTTGAGGGTCGTGTGACACAGGTACAAGAAGAGTATTCTGGGTCTTGAAACAAGAGGTGTTCCAGGAACATAACTGCTTTCCACAGGGCAAGAGATGAAACATAGGTATCTGCTATTATGTTAAAGACTAAAATTGACCAAATCTACCACATTTTACCATCAAGCTGTTGAGAAGTCACAAGCTAACAGACTTGAGTCAATTTCATTAGACAGATTCTGCACAAACAACTTCAAGCTAAAAAAGGAAGCAATGCCTAGTGGTTTCCTACCATCCACTGTCTTCCCAGAAACCACATTTTCCATTTAAAATTTTTAATCTCCAAAATAACAAAAATTTAAAGAAGCCATTTCTAATGATAGAAATGCTGATTAGTCATGAATAAACTGAGCCCTTATTGAGAGAGAACCAGGAGTAGTAGTGCATGATTTTAATTCCAGCACTTGAAGGCAGAAAGAGGGGATCTCTGTAAATTGAAGGCCAGCCTGGTCTACAGAGTGAGTTCCAGGATAATCAGGACTGTATAGAGAGACCCTGTCTCAAAAACCCAAGGGAGAGAGAATGTGATGAAGGAGTTCTAACAAGAGATTATTTCCCAAACAATAAAAATAAATATAAAAAGGTCTGGCTGGATGGTGGTGGCACACACATTTAATCTCAGCACTCAGAAGGCAGAGGCAGGTGGATCTCTGTGAGTTCAAGGCCAGCCTGGTCTACAGAGCAAGTTACAGGACAGTCAAGGCTACATGGAGAGATCCTGTCTCAAAGAGAGAGGGAGGGAGAGAGAGAGAGAGGAGAGAGGAGAGAGAGAGAGGAAGTCTGAAGTCAGAGAGCCCACTCCAGAGCCAAGACCAACTAGATGTCTGTGTGGACAAGCACAGAGCCACTGAGAGGTAACACTTGACCTGTCTTTCCCAGAATTGCCCAGTTAATTAAACAATATACCTGAAAAGAATTTCTAACTGATTTCTGGCATGTTTAGTTCTTAGATTAATATACTATTAACTAACACTGACTCAATCTTTAGGTAAGCTTATTAAAACCATGGCACAGAACACAAATATTCAAGCTTCAAATCCTTTGTGAAATCACCTTTTATTTTGAAATTATTTATTCACAAAAATCACACGACTGTTTTCCCTTTTGGCAAACCCCTTAATTTCTGATGTGGTAATTTCTACAATAGTCATCCTGCCAAATATGAGAGAAAACCCTCCAAATTCTAGGGACCAAGTGAAGCTATGGTTTACCAAAGTAGGTTATAGTCCTGGTTCTCTTAACAGATGAGCTGTGAGACATGCACATGAAAAAGCTGCCTACAGCAGCTGGGGGTGGTACCCGACAGCTCATTTTCATTTGGTTCTTTATAGCCTTCAGGATATTTTCATGGGCTATAAATAAGTCCAATGCCAGATGGCGATACAGGTTAACAAATCCAGATCTTAGGCAATAGGGAACAGAGGGAGCCTTTGAAGATGCTTGATCTTGCTAGTGTTATCAGTCAGGACTGTCTTAAGCATGATTAGAAGCAGGCAGGCGGAACAAGGAAGTGGGGCTACACAGGAAGACCAGCTTAAGTCTGCTGCAGTAGTTCAGGCCAAAGTTAGCAAGAGTTGCTGGGTGGTGGTGGTGCATGCCTTTAATCCCAGCACTCAGAGAGGCAGAGGCAAGTGGATCCCTGTGAGTTCAAGGCCAGCCTGGTCTACAGAAAGAAACCCTGTCTCAAGTCCGTCTGTCCTTGCCTCTCGTGCCCCCCCCTGCAAAAGAAACAAAGTTAGCAAAGTTAGCAAGTGTCAAGTCTAGCAAAGCACAGTTAATGAAATGGGTTCCCCAGGTAGGGAAGCCACAATGCTGACAAACTCCATCAAGATCTTTGGGGATGGTGATAACAACATAACAATGTAGCAACTTCTTTTGTAAGGCAGTGTCTCTCTACACAGTTCTGGGTAGCCTGGAACTCATGCTCACTATGTAGACCAGGATGGCCTCAAACTCACAGCGCTCCATCTGCCTCTGTCTCCTGAGTAATGGGTCTTTTAAAGGCATGTGCCAACCTTTTTTATTGACTGTGATAGGTACCTTGCTAAGCACTATACCTGCATTGCTGAATCTACAGTCAACCATGAAGGGAGATGCTATCACTGTCATTGTGTATTAAAGGAGGGGCTGAGCTCCAAGAAGCTGCATGACTTGTCAAAGGCAGTCAGAATCAAGTCAGGGTCCACAAGCAAGTATGACTGTCTCTAGAATCTGCTAGGCTTCAGCTCTGGGCCTTCTCTTGCTGATAGATAGTCTGTTAGGGCTATGAAAAGGAAAGAGGATAAAAGGAATTTTATTATCTGGTGCCACCAGAAAAATTCACTGACACTGCTTCTAAGGTAGAAGGTGACATAATACATTTTGGATATACAAAGCCTTAACATGGTAACAGGATATTGAAAGAACATTTTCCCTAAGAATATGCAAGTAGAAAAACCATAGTACACAGGGAAGCTAAATAGCTTGTTAGAGATCTTATGCCATAGCACAAACTTAGAACAGTTTATAATTTTTCTGAATGGTTTCAAAATAAAAATAATCATTCAGTATCCACTTCAGTATGTATACATGTGTTTTCTAATAAGCCTATGTGCTAAGCTTGAATTAATATTATTGACCATTAATAAATATCATGGTTTCTAAGAACCAAATTACCCCAAGAATCAGACTACCAGCACTCAACTATGGTTTAGACAGAAACAAACTATGAGGCTTCAACCTCACACAGTACAAACACATCTGGGAATACTAAGACAGAAAAGAAAAGAAAAGAAAAGAAAAGGAGCCCTCTGAAATGTATTGCTGCATTTTCACAAAAGTAAGGAAAATCTGCAGCACCAAAAATAAAGACAATGCAGCCAAAGCAGGCAGAAAGCAGCACTGAAGCCACAAATGCCCTGGGACTGCCTTCCCAGCTGCTAGCTCCCACCCAAAGCCTTGAGATCTCAGCTAAGGAGAGCTGAGAAGAATGGACGCCAAGTCAGACACAGAGAGAAGCTGGGATGCACAACCTCTGCAAGAGCTGTAAGTAACTCCCAGGTTCTAATCCTAACTAAGAGTACGCCACTTGGCTGGCAAGTGAACTCCAAAGGGATATGTCTTCTCCCAGGCACTGACTGGAATGAATACATGAAAGGATGGTGCTCAGTGGTAAAGTACATGCACAAGGCCGGGGTATGAGGGAGAGGAGGAGGAGCTGCTATGGACTATGCTCATTGGTTAATAAAAAGCTAACAGGCCAGCAGCAAGAAGTTAGGTGGAAAAGCCAAACAGAATGAAGGGAGGAAGGAGGGCAGAGTCAGGGGAGTTAAAGAAGATACCAGGTAGCCAGCAAGCAGGACACGTAAAAAGTAAGATAAGCCACTAAGCACTTGGCAAAGCATAAATATTAATATGGGTTTATTTAAATGTAAGAGTTAGTAATAAGCCTAAGATATTGGCCAAGCATTTATAATTTACATTAAGCCTCTGAGTCAGTTATTTGGACTGGGCAGTAGGAGCAGGAAACATCCAATTACAAGTAGTAACAATAATAATCTGCTCCATTCAGCATCAAGCATTGAGTTTTTCTCTCACTTTAAAGATGCTACAGCCAGACAATTAATCTGAAGAGTGCCTGTGTTGTAATCTCACTTGCAGAGGCAAACAAACCCATCTGTAGAGCAGTCTGGATTCTCATACTTTTCTATCAAATAGATCAAGTATGGGGGTGGTCATAGGAGGACATGGTCAGGCCTGACAGGTACAGAAAGACAGATAGGTAATGTTGCTGCCCCAGATGACAGTCAGTCAAACACAAAATGCTTTGATATGATGTTCTTCTTGGCTGTTACTGAGACAGGGTCTCCCTATGTTACCCAGGCTGGTCTCATTCTTTTTGAGATAGGGTTTCTCTGTGTAGCCCTGGCTGTATAGGAACTTACTCTGTAGACGAGGCTGACCTCAAACTCATAGAGATCCACCTGCCTCTGCTTCACAAGTGTTAGGATTACAGCACGTACCACCACACTCAGTTAAAATTTTGTTTTCATGTGTGAATATGAAATGTGATCTTGCATATATGATGACACATTGGGGAGACATTGTTATCAGTATCTCTGAAGCTCTGACGTACCTCTCTCTGACTACATGTCCATCTCACCAAAACTCTGCTTTCAAATTGGGATTAAGTCTTCCCTTGTTTTTAATCATAGCTTTTCCTAAAGTACATGCCCCCTTGAGCACTGGAGTGGGTCATTCCTAATGGTGATTCAGCACATGAAGGTCTGGCCCTCAACCTTCATGACCCAGATACTCAATCCTTCTAGTGTCTGCTGTTCATCAGCCAGGGAGACTGACTAATGGCCATATTTGAGAGATTGAAGATTAAGTAAAAAAAAGCCACCTTGTTATTTTATAATAAACAAATGTTTATGCAAAGAATGCCCAGAGGAGTGACCTATGTATTCTACCCTCACAGTCTATCAACATGAGCAGCAAGTATCTGTGGAATACTTGGCAAGAAGGGAACAATTTCTGATCAAATATCATGCTCACAGACCACAAGAGTCCTACCATGAGAGCTGCTTGAAGCACAAACCTCGAATAGAGCTGTCCCTCTGTGGACACAGCTCTTGGGTTTCCCTGCTACAGGAGCTGATGCTTAGTTTTTCCAAGTGACACAGCAGACAGTCCCTTCCTTCTGTCATTCTCTTTTCTGGTATAAAAGCAGTCCTTCCTCAATCTGGCACGGGAGACATTCTTCTGCTTGCTTATTTGGGATGTGTATCTGTGTGTGTACACATGCTGTGTACACTGGGTACAGGTCAGAGGATAACTTGCAGGAGTAGGTTTTCTTCTTCCTCTATGTGGGTCCTCCAGATCGAACTCTGGTCACAGGTCTTTACCCATCAAGTCACCTTGCTGTTTCTTTCAGATAACTCTGGCCATCTGTGATCTAATCTATTGTGTGTTAAGTCTCCTGCCTCCCTTATTCTCAGCTTCCTACACCACATATTGCTGTTTTCTGGCGAGCAATAAAACCTCCTGAAACAGAAATCTAATAATAAAAAATGTGAAGACTGAGAAGATGCAAACTGGCAATTCCCAGTACTCGGGAGATTGAGCCAAGAGGACTGCCATGAGTTCAAGGCCAGCCTGAACAACAAAGTGAGACTGTCTCAAAAGGAAACAAAGCTGTTAAGGAAGATTTGATTTGAAAGGTGCCTGGACTGGCTTTCTGGGCCTACAAAGCATCAGGCTGGCTCCACCCACCTTCTCAGGCACCTTGGCAGGCTGCTTTTCCCTTATATGTGGACAAAACCACATCAGGAGAAAGCGCTCTTTGTGAGCTGGCTCATGGGAACCATGAAGTCTGACAAAGCTTTCATTATGAGCTTCTTGTGGTGAGCCAAAGCTTAAACTTCAGCAGAACCTGCTAGCATATCAAATACCCGATATGTGCAAAATATTCTGACATAATTAAGAAGGCCAAATAAGATAGAGATTCATAAAATTTGCCTCTTTTTCCTTCTTCACTAACAAAGAGTGACTTTTGTTCATACAACCTTGCTGCCTCCTCTGGCAACTTCCTTAACTCACAATGGAGTAAGGAGTGATACTGGCTGAGGATGAGGCAAATGACTCAGGAAGGGGGACACCAAGATTGCCAGCACACAATACTTAAAATGCTGACAAAATCACCATGTGAAGTGAAGCAGGATCCAGCTTTATTTTCCTTCTATGTCCATATTCAATGCTGCAGGCCATTTATCAGAAAACATCCTGCAGTACAGCTTGCCCAGTCCCAATTCTAGCCCAATTCAAACTCAAAGAGTGGAACCAATAGTGGTCTCAGATATTTTAGACAAGTGATCGTCAGCCTACACACATCTACAATGACTCCAGTGTCCAAATACATTGTGGCTGTCTCCACTTGGCTCTGTGCCAGTAATCTGCAGGTCTGCCCTTGTTTGTACTAATGGCACACTGCCTTAGCTACTTAAGTTTTGTGATTGGCTTCCCATGAGCTCATTGTATCACATCTCGTTCTTTTGAACTAATATACTGGCTATTTTACTTGTTACAATTTCATCTACACTTTAAAATCAGTTTGCTAATTTCCATGAAAAACAAATGTGTGGAGGTGCCAAGAACATGGCTCAATTCGGTAGAGTACTTGCTTAGCACACATGAAGTCCTGGTTTTAACCACCCAGCACTACATAAATCAGGTATGGTAGCATACATCTGTAATCCCAGCACTTGGGGGGCACAGGAAGAAAGACCAGGAGTTAAAAGATATCCTTGACTATACAGTGAATACATATAAGATCCTCTCTGAAAAAGAAAAATAAGAACAACAAAAGTCCTCACATGCACACACAGACATAAATTTGGAATTAAACTGAACTAAGGGAATGAAGAACTAGTACGTGGTTGGGATGGAGAGATTTAAAGATATGAGAGGTTAATAGTGCACTGGCTACTCTTCTGGAGAACCTGGGATCAGTACCCAGTACCCACAAGGCAGCTCACAATCATCTGTGATTCCAGTTCCCAAAAATCCAAAATGAGGGTGTGCCAAGACAGATAGCCCAGGCTGGCCTGGAACATATTACATAGCCCACAATGGCTTTAAAAAGATCGATCTTCTGCCTCAGACTCCTGAATACAGAGACAGGAGCCACTATTTTCAACTAATATGTATGTCTTACTACCAAAAATATTTGAAAATTAAATTTCTAGCTATAGCACAATTAATTCAAAAAAAAAGAGACAGAAATTGGGGTTCAACCTGAAGGTCAGAAAAGCAAAACAGTCAGCCACTGACTCTTACTTCTACCTCAGTCTAAAATGGCGATTCTGCCTCCAGGAATCTTAGAATAAGACTGTGTATGAGAGCTGTCTCCTCCTGTCTTATATTCCTCTCTAGGGCTGGAATTAAAGGTGTGCACCACTACCACCTGGTTTCTATAGCAAACTAGTGTGGCTACTGGGATTAGAGGTGTGTGTCACCACTGCCTGGTCTGTAAGACTGATCAGTGCGGCTATTTTACTCTCTGAACTTCAGGCAAGCTTTATTTATTAAAATACAAATGAAATATCACTACACCTAGCCATTAATAAATTGGAACAACCCATGGTAAGGACATGTGAGGGCCTCCATGTTACAATGATACCAACACATCAATGAGCAGACATCACAGGCCCCTAATCACCAGATCCAGGAGTTACTTTCATAGGGAATGGCAAAGGAAGACATTAGACAAACACACCTTTAGCGGCATGGAGAGACAAATTTCTGCATCACTTTAGAAACTATACCAGATTGAACTGAATGAAACATTCATCACTTTCTGAACCCTGACTCTTTGGACTGAAAAACAGGATGGACACGACCAGGCTCAGGGCCTTTACAATCCTCCTGCTAGAATGGACCACTACAGGAGGATCAACATACTGTGTTGGGCATGCTCATGAAATGTTTGTTAAATGTCATGTTCTCAGCTGGATGTTCCTTGGACTTCCTGCTAATTGCTACCACACCTCTTGACACCTGTTAGCCCCTTGACAGTTTGTTCTGTTTCATTTGCTTGATATTTTATACTTAGCTTACTTCTCTTATTTTTCTGGTCTTTTCTTTAGACTTGTAGCTCCACAATGGCAGAGACTGCCCACAGTGTGTTTTACACAGATCGAGGACCTGGCATGAAAGAGAATACTGACTCCAAAGATAGCTGCTGACTGAATTTGCTGGGAGAATAAGCATGGAGACATTGTGAAACTGAGAGCTAGGAACCCCCCTTGGGTATCAAACCATAGAGAAACCTGAAGGAGAGGCCAAGAAAAGAAATTACAAGCTGAAGACTAAGCAAAGAGACATCATGTATTTAGCTTCAAATCAGACAGTTGGAAACTCTAGTCCATCATCATCATACTTTTGGCCAATAAGTAAGGAGAAATTCTTGTGTTTCCATCTGCCCCCTCCCACCACCTGGGGGTGGGGAGCTAGCTAGTGGAGGAATTCCAAAGATACTACTCACAAAAGCACATACTAGCTATATTTACCATATTAAAGGTATGTTTCCTTCTTTAGGACATAACTTCATTTTAAAAGATGCCATTTTGCTGGGCAGTGCTGGTGCATGCCTTTAATCCTAGCATTTAGGAGGCAAAGACAGGCAGATCTCTGAGTTCGAGGCCAGCCTGGTCTACACAGGACAGCCAGAGCTACACAAAGAAACACTGTCTTGAAAAAATGAAACAAAAAATATACTATTTCAAGGGATTGAGGAGATGACTCAGTGACTAAGAATGCTATAGTACAAGCTTGAGGATCTAAGTTCAACTCCCTAGCACCCAAGTTTAAAAAAAAAAAAGGCAGGAATTTGAGTATATGAGTATAACCCCAGCACTGAGTGCTGAGATAGATGGATCCTGGGACCTCAATGGTCAGCTAGCCTATGCAACATGGCACGTTTCTGGTTCAGTAAAAGACTCTGTTTCAAGGCAACAAAGCAAAGAGAGACAGAGGAAGATGACTGATGTTCTTTTTGGCCCCTGTAAACATGTTCTTTATCCAATCTAGGTGATTGCCAGGGATGGTGTGTATGTGTGTATTCATCAAGCTGTACACTTTATATAATTATGTTTTCACAAAACAGCAAAACAGTACAGTCTAACTTAAACTTGTAGTGGCACATTTTATGACTCATAATCTTGGTGAATGTCCCACATGTATTTGTAAAGAGTATGCATTCAGGAGGGATGGTGGTGCCGCACTTGCAGGAAGAGGCAGGCTAATCTCTGAGTTCAAGGACAGCCTGGTCTAAGTAGTGAATTCCAGACTAGCCAAGGCCACAGAATGAGACTGATACTCTGCCTTTTATGTTTTTTTTAATGTGTATTCAGTTCTATAGATGTCAATTTAGATGAAGCTGGCTGACAGTGAGTCCTCAATTCTTCTATATTCTTGTTTTCCTAGTTTCTACTTTTGTTACTGAGAGACTCCAAGTTTCTTATAAATACAGACTTGTTCTAGTTCTCCTTCATGTATGATGAAGGTCTGTCATTAGGGACTGACACACTTAGACTATGTCTTCTTTGTGAACCATTGTCATTATGTAACATATTTTTATCCTGTTAACCTCTTTGCTTAGAAGACAGTCTTGATATTAACACATCTACTCTAACTTTCTATTGATCAGTATTTACATACATGGTGTATCATTTTACTTTGTTGTTGCTGTTGTTGTTGAAACAAGTTCTGACACAGCCCAGGCAAGCCTGGGACTCACTATACAGATAAAGCTGCCCTTGAATTCTGATCCTGTTGTGCTGGATTATAGGCTTGTGTCACCATCACCACGCCCAGCTTCCATTGTTTTCTCCACATCTTTTTTTTTTAAGGATTTATTTATTAAGCATACAATGTACTGCCAGCAAGGAAGGCACCAGGTCTCGTTACATTACAAATGGTTGTGAGCCACCATGTGGTTGCTGGGAATCGAACTCAGGACTTCTGGAAGAGCAGCTAGTGCCCTTACCCTCTGAGCCATCTCTCCAGCCCCCTCCCCACACCTTTTTTAAAACAGGGTCTTGCTGTATAACTCTGGCTGAACTGGAACTCACTATATCCTCTTCTATTGTCCTCTGTCTTAGTTAGGGTTTATATTGTTGTGATAAAACACTATACCCAAAAGCAACTTGGAGGAAGGGAAAAGATTTATTTCAGCTTACATGTCCCTATTACAGTCAATCATGAAGGAAGCCAGGGCAGGTAAACAAGGCAGGAACTTGGAGACAGGAGCTGATGCAGAAGCCATGGAGCATCAGTGCATCAATACTTACTGGCTTGTTCCTCATGATGACTTGCTCAGTCTACTCTCTTATGGCACCCAGGACTACTAGCCAACGGGTAGCAAAAACTACAGTGAGATGGAATCATCATCAGTCATCAATAAAGAAATGCACCATGCCAGATAGTTGTGAAGCAGAGGCAGGTGGAGCTCAGAGCTCGAGGCAAGCCTGGTGTACAGAGCTAGTTCTGGTACAGCCTACACAGAAAAACCCTATCCTGAAAAACCGAAGTGGGGGGAGGGTGCTTACCCTAGTGGGTACATTTGCTCAGTTGAAGTTCTGGTCTTTCAAAAGAACTCTAGATTGTATGAAGTTGACATAAACCTAGCCAGTACACTCTTTAAGCTATTTTCTTTTTTTTTCTTTTTACAATTTTTACTTTAACTTTATTTTATGTACATTGGTGTGAAGATGTGAGATCCTGAGGAAGTGGAGTGACAGGCAGTTGTGAGTTGCCATGTGAGTGCTGGGAATTGAATCCAGGTCCTCTGGAAAAGCAGCCAGTGCTCTTAACGGATGAGCCATCTCTCCAGCCCCTTTAACTCATTTTCTAAGACAGGATCTCTAGCTGAATCTGGAGCTCACCTTTTCAGCTAGACTGGCTGGCTGGTGAACAAGCCCCCAGAATCCCTCTATCTATAGCCCTCAGTGCTGGAACTGGAGGCTTTTTTGTGTAGTGCTGTAGATCTGAATTTGAATCCTCCTGCTTTGTGCAGCAAGTACTTCCCCAACTAGGCTATCGCCCCAGCCCTATCCTGTTACTTTTAACTTAAACTTAATTTGTATCATTGCGTTTTAATTGAATTTCTGCCTAGTGCTATAGTTATTTCACTCTTTCTGTTTGAGTATGGTACGATATGTATGTGTTGTATTGTGTGTGGTGTATGTACCTGTTAGTGTAGATATGCACATGTGGGTACACATGCATATGTGTGTGCATGCATGTAGAGCCTCAGAGGTTGATGTTGGGTGTCTTTCTTCAATTGTTTTAAAAATTGCTTTACATTTACTTGTTTATTTTGTGTGTGTGAATAAGCACATCCTATGTACACATGTAGAGGTCCAAGGACAAATTGTAGAAACTGGTTCTCTCCTTCTACTACATGGGTTCCAAGCAGCAGTACCTTTACCTGAGGATCATACCTGCCAGTTCATCATCTTTGTTTTCAGCAGGGTCTCTCACTGAAATTGAACCTCTGGCTGGCCAATGAGCTTCAGGGATCAAACACACACACACACACACACACACACACAAAGTAACAGGCACATGCTTCTATGTCTTGCCTTCATATTTTTGTGAATTTTCTCTGACAATTTCTGTCTTTTAGATATATCTGAATCATTCGCACTTAAATACTTGTATATGTAGTAAATAAATATGCATATTTAACCTGGGGGTGCGTAGGCTTGTACTTGGTAAGCATGTGCTCTACCACACTGAGCTGCATCCCTAACTCACATATACTTTTCACCTCTGCAAACAGAATAAATGATCGTTAGCACCATATAGCACCCCTACTCATGTTATAACTGTCTTTCATATGACTATATTTACACACATCGATTTCAACTGTCAAATATATCTTAAAGAACTCAATATAGAAAAAATAACCTATTTTATTTTCTTAAGAATTTACTCTAACTGTTCTTTCATTCCCGATGCTGTTCCCTCTTAAAGATTTCCTTAAACAATAACTTCAGAGCAGGTTTTAAAAATCAATATTCTGTTTTCCTTTAACTAAGAAAACTTTGCTTCCCATCCCTCCTTTTCCGTCTCTTCTATTTGTTTAATTATTTGTTGTATAAAACTCTGGCAGGCCTGGAACTTGGCTGGCCTCAGACTCACAATCTCAGGAGGCTACCTCAGCCTCCTGAAAGCTAGGATCACAGGTTTTTGCCATCTGGGTTTACCTTGGATTTTCTGAGGGTCTCACTCAGTAGTCCATGTTAACCTTAAAATCACAGCAATCTGCCTGTCTAGCCTGTCAAGTACTAGGATTCCAGGTGTGAGCCATGACACCCAGATATCTCTTGTTTATAATAGACATTTCAAGGCTAGGAAATTCTTGGAAGTTTTGTTTAAGAGAGGTCTTGCTGTGTTGTTTGGGGACTCAAGTGATCGTGTTACCACAGGTTCTCATGTAGCTGAGTGAGACAAGTATGTGCTACCATCCCCAGCTGGGTAGTTCTTTCAGAATATATGCTACTGTCTTCTGATTTCTAAGGGAAATGTGCAGTCATTCAAATCACCATCCCCTACAGGTAATAGGCTACTTTTTCTAGTTATCTTTAAGAGTTTTGTTTTTGTTTGTTTGTTCTGTTTGAGACAGTGGCTATCTAATAGGCCTGGTTGTCCTGGAACTCACTGTAGAACAGGTTGCCCTTGAACTCAGAGATCCACTTGCCTTTGTCATACCAGTGCTTGGATTCACGACATGTGGTGCCACCATGCACAGCCTAAGAGTTTTCTTATCCTTAGCAGTTTAAGCTCTATGTCTCTGACAGTAACTTCAGTGTATTTTGCTAGGGTTCATCTTTCATTCATAACTCTTCCTTGTTAAGTGTTTGAAGATTTGAGAAATTTTTGATCTATTAAATTTGTAATTATAGTTTAAATATTAGTTATGATTATCTTCAATGTTTGGGGGACTTGAGCAGTCAAATCTGTGAAATATTATCCACCAAATAAATAAATAAGTAAATAGCAATGGGAAATGGGCATGGTGGTGCTTGCCAACAAATCCCAGAACTTAGGAGGCTGACGTAGGAGGATCACAAGCTTGAGGCTAGTTTAAGCTACATGGTGAATTCCAGGCTACTCTGGGCTACATCAGGATGGTATCTTGAACCGCCTACTTACCTACCTAAATACAACAAGAGCAACAGTTTTTCTTTTTAAGTTATATAATGCATATGTATATAAGTGTTTTGCTCATATGTACATATGTGTACCACATGCATGGCTGATGCCCTTGGGAATTCAGAAGATTCCCTGGAACTAGAATTAGGGATGGTTGTGCTATGAGGGTGCTAGAAACCGAACCCAGGTCCTCTACAAAAGGTCTTAACTGCTGGGCCATCTCTATAGCCCCTCCAATAGTTTTGTTGCTATTGTTGTTTTCAGTACTGAGGACTGAACCCAGTGGCTTGTAAGCATCTAGGCAAGCAAGCCACTCCTAAGCTACATTAGTTCAGATTAGATAATCTGCCAAGTTCAAATGCCAGTGTGGGCAACTTACTATCATTATCCACCAGGCATAACTTAGGGCACCTGGAATCTTAACTCAGACTGTGTCATAAGTTTTATGATTTTTAAAAAATGCTCCAAGATCCCCGGTGGCAGTAGGCAGCAGAA
>LOEQ01000264.1:185256-197890 GCA_001685075.1 Bramus lutescens | reverse complement strand
AAAAGGAGTTGGAGAGGTAGGTAGCTCAGTCAGTCAGGAACTCACCATGCAAACACAAAGACCTGAGTTCAGACTTCAGCACCCAATGTGTGTTTGAGATTTTTGTTTGTTGTTTTGCTCTGTATTTTAAAGATTTATTTATTATGGTATGCAGTGTTTTGCCTGCATGTACACATGCATGCCAGAAGAGGGCACCAGTTCTCATTACTGGAATTAAACTCAGGACCTTTGGAAGAGCAGCCAGTGCTCTTAACCTCTGAGCCATCTCTCCAGCCCCCTAATGTGTATTTGTAATCCCAGGACTGAGATGAAAGAGACAGGCCACCACCCCAGCCTAGTTAGTCTTTGAGCCCCAGGTTCCTGTGATGAGAAACTATAGTGATGAGGCAAGCGGGCCGCATCCCGCCACCCGGCTAGCTTTACCCGAAATAATTACAGACAAATTATATTCATTTAAACACTGCCTGGCCCATTAGTTCTAGGCTCTTATTGGCTAACTCTCACATCTTCACTAACCCATTTTTAATAATCTGTATGCCACCACAAGGTCGTGGCTTACCAGCATGAGTCTAGCCAGAGTCCATCTCGGGCAGGGGGATCATGGCGTCTACCTGACTCTGCCTTCTTCCCTGCATCCTGTTCTGTCTACTCCGCCTACCTAATTTTCTGCCCTATCAAAAAACCAAGTCAGTTTCTTTATTTAACCAATGAAATCAACACAAAACAGAAGACCCTCCTACATCAAGAAACCGTGTCTTCAAAAAGGTAGATGGCTCTTGAGGAACACCAGAGATTAACTCCTTGTTTTGTAAGCGCTTGTGGCAGGTGGCATACGTCATAGTGGATACTCATGGCCAAGCACTCTGTTTGCCTCATGGCCGAGCCAGAAAGAAGATATTGGGATCCCAAAATTCTGTGAAGGGTATGCCATCAGATAGATGTCTCCCCACTAGACCCTAACCTTAATTGTTGCACCTCCTCCTACCATCACCATAGGCTGAAAACCAAGCCTTTAATGTCCAAACTGTATGGATCACAGACTTCAGTTTAAAGACCACTCACCAACTCTTGACTGCTTCAGGAAATGACCCATGTCTTGTGCTTCTTTGTACAGCTGGCACTAAGCCCTACACCAAGGATGCCCAGGGCTGGGAGTATAGCTTTGCAGTAGAGCATTTACAGCACACTGGAGGCCCTTAGTTCTGAGCATAGCAAACTTGAGTGATCAATGGATATGCTCAATGTGTATGCAAATAAATATCTACTATAATGACATTTGCAACATTTATGTAAAATATCTAACATGATTATGTGGCTAATGACTTATACAATTTATTATAACAATTTTTTTTTTTTGGCCTTTTGAGACAGGGTTTCTTTGTGTAGCTTTGGAGCCTGTCCTGGAACTCACTCTGTAGNAAAAGGAGTTGGAGAGGTAGGTAGCTCAGTCAGTCAGGAACTCACCATGCAAACACAAAGACCTGAGTTCAGACTTCAGCACCCAATGTGTGTTTGAGATTTTTGTTTGTTGTTTTGCTCTGTATTTTAAAGATTTATTTATTATGGTATGCAGTGTTTTGCCTGCATGTACACATGCATGCCAGAAGAGGGCACCAGTTCTCATTACTGGAATTAAACTCAGGACCTTTGGAAGAGCAGCCAGTGCTCTTAACCTCTGAGCCATCTCTCCAGCCCCCTAATGTGTATTTGTAATCCCAGGACTGAGATGAAAGAGACAGGCCACCACCCCAGCCTAGTTAGTCTTTGAGCCCCAGGTTCCTGTGATGAGAAACTATAGTGATGAGGCAAGCGGGCCGCATCCCGCCACCCGGCTAGCTTTACCCGAAATAATTACAGACAAATTATATTCATTTAAACACTGCCTGGCCCATTAGTTCTAGGCTCTTATTGGCTAACTCTCACATCTTCACTAACCCATTTTTAATAATCTGTATGCCACCACAAGGTCGTGGCTTACCAGCATGAGTCTAGCCAGAGTCCATCTCGGGCAGGGGGATCATGGCGTCTACCTGACTCTGCCTTCTTCCCTGCATCCTGTTCTGTCTACTCCGCCTACCTAATTTTCTGCCCTATCAAAAAACCAAGTCAGTTTCTTTATTTAACCAATGAAATCAACACAAAACAGAAGACCCTCCTACATCAAGAAACCGTGTCTTCAAAAAGGTAGATGGCTCTTGAGGAACACCAGAGATTAACTCCTTGTTTTGTAAGCGCTTGTGGCAGGTGGCATACGTCATAGTGGATACTCATGGCCAAGCACTCTGTTTGCCTCATGGCCGAGCCAGAAAGAAGATATTGGGATCCCAAAATTCTGTGAAGGGTATGCCATCAGATAGATGTCTCCCCACTAGACCCTAACCTTAATTGTTGCACCTCCTCCTACCATCACCATAGGCTGAAAACCAAGCCTTTAATGTCCAAACTGTATGGATCACAGACTTCAGTTTAAAGACCACTCACCAACTCTTGACTGCTTCAGGAAATGACCCATGTCTTGTGCTTCTTTGTACAGCTGGCACTAAGCCCTACACCAAGGATGCCCAGGGCTGGGAGTATAGCTTTGCAGTAGAGCATTTACAGCACACTGGAGGCCCTTAGTTCTGAGCATAGCAAACTTGAGTGATCAATGGATATGCTCAATGTGTATGCAAATAAATATCTACTATAATGACATTTGCAACATTTATGTAAAATATCTAACATGATTATGTGGCTAATGACTTATACAATTTATTATAACAATTTTTTTTTTTTGGCCTTTTGAGACAGGGTTTCTTTGTGTAGCTTTGGAGCCTGTCCTGGAACTCACTCTGTAGACCAGGTTGGCCTCAAACTCACATAGATCTGCCTGCCTCTGCCTCCTGAGTGCTTCTGGGATGAAAGGCTTGTGCCACCACCTCCCAGTTTGTTTTTCTTTTTTTGAGCCAGGCTGACTATGAACTCTTCCTCCTCAAGCCTTGGGATAAAGAACTTTGGTCACCCAGCATGAGATAAGTTTAAAGTTCTAATTTGTACCCATTATCTTCTGCTTTGTCCAGGAGTAAAGAGAAGATTGAATTAGAGAGCAGCAGCCCAGCTTCCAATGAAAAGAGAGAGAAGACGAATCTGGAATATGATAAGGAACTTGAAGCGCTATGTGAGGAGCTACAGGTCACCTTGGATGGCTTGGTAAGACCTAAAGGTGCTTATCATCTACATCATTGTCACTCAAGCCTAATGGAACTGTTTGGGGTTTGTTTGACCATGGGGGTGTTCAAACTGTGAGAGGCCCTTTCTCCTCTTCAGCCTCCTCTTCCACCTACCTAACAAATCCTGAAGCTCTCAAGATGCTGTCCGGTACACTGTTCTGGGCAGTTTCAACCACTTGAAGGGTCCATTGAGTAAGTATTTAGACTTTGGGGGCCAGACTATCTGTGTCATGGTGACTTCTCCGTACTGCCACACAATACTGAAGCAGCCATGGTCACTAGTTATCAGTGTGGACATAGCAGGTCTTATTTCAGGTTGTAATCCTATATTTCTTGTTCAGATTGTTTGCACATTGGCATTGGGAGTTCTGGCTGAAATATTGTCCTCACAGTACAGCTCTAGCTTGGGAATGTTTTTGACATTTCATTCCTAACTAGCACTGAAAGCTGTTCCAGATTTACTTTGAATATTTCCTGCCTCTGTGCTAGAGTTAGCCTTTTTCCCAAGGGGCCCAGATCCCTTGTATAGGAAAGTCCTGTTGGAAACCTGTTAGCTGCCCCCCCCATGAAGGAAGAAAGGAAAGAAGAAAGGCAGGCAAAGGAAGGAAGGAAGGCAAAGAAAGAAAGAAAAGAAAGAGAAAGAAAGGAAGGAGGGAGGGAGGAAGGAAAGGAAAGGAAAGAAAGAGAAAGAGAGAGAGAGACAGAGAGAAAGAAAGAGCCGGGTGGTGGTTGCCCTCACCTTTAATTACCAGCACTCGGGAGGCAGAGGCAAGTGGATCTCTGTGAGTTCGAGGCCAGCCTGGTCTACATAGTTCCAGGACAGCTAGGCCTTTCCGCAGAGAAACCCTGTATCAAGAAAAGAAGAAGAAACCTGTTGCCCTGGGCCTAAAGAGATTTCTTAAGTATTATGAGCACTTGCTGCTCTTTCTAAGGACTGCAGTTCAGTTCCCAGCACCCATATCGGGCAGCTCACAACTGTCTTTAACTCCAGATTCAGGGAATTCAGTACCCAATTCTGGCTTCCACAGGCACCCACACACATAAATAATAAATCTTATTGGAGACACTAAGCTCTACACACTAACTCTCAGGGCTGGAGAGATAACTCACTGGTTAAGAGCACTAGCTGCTCTTCCTGAGTTCCATTCCAGCAACACGGTGGCTCACAACCATCTGTAATGAGAGATTATACCCTCTTCTGGCATCTAAGCATACATGCAAGTAGAACACTATACATAATAAATCTTTTTAAAAGAAAGAAACTTTGTTCTGGTGACCCTGACTCAGGTTTGTGTTTGTTTTTGCTTTTGTTTTTTGAGACAGTTTTCTCTGTGTAGCCCTGACTGTTCTGGAACTCACTCTGTAGACCAGCCTGGCCTTAAACTCACAGAGATCCTCCTGCCTTTGCGCCTGAGTGGTGGGATTAAAGGTGTGCGCCACCACCGCCTGGTTTGAATTTGTCTTAAACTGTCTTTCATTCTGTGTTCAAGCCCAAAAGCTGGGGTTGGAGACTGTGAATGCTGTTTTTCTTGTTTACCTGACCATTAAAGAGGTTTAGCTTTACATATCTTTTCTTGGGGGAATTGGTACAGCCTTTCCCTTTAAGATGCACCCCCGTTTAAGGGTGTTCTGTGTTACTGTGGGAGACACTCCAGATGCTAATGTATGAGTGGGCTGTTCTTACACTGTTAGCTCAACAAAGCACACACAGATATGACTTTGTCCCTGTGGGTGACCAACTACAGATATGACAGGTCAGGGCCCCCCAGACTTTCCTCCTCTCTGAATCCTTCTAAGCTTTTCAAGAATTAGGAGGGATCGGTCATGGGATGCACAGAAAGCACAGATCCCTTACTGGCCCCGCCTCCCCACCTAACCTTAAGAATCTTCCCATCTGAGACTAGAAATGATTGAACCTGTCTGGAGGTAAGCCAAGTGAAATATTAAACCTAAAATGATTTGAGAAGAAAGTAGAGACCTTTAAATATTAACATTTGCTGAATTTAGTGTATGCCACTTTAGATAAAACCAGGGGACAGGTGGTTGGGAGATCAAGTACAAGGTATTATGATTTTGATGCTGTATATTGCTTTTATTCCCCCAGACACATAGCAGTTAACTGAAGGCGTAAGTGAAAAAACAATCCCACACCAGTTTGGAATTGTGATTAATAAAAGGGTTATTTATTTAAAGGGAAAAACTTACAGATCACCATCCTAGACAACAGCCCTCAGCATGACCAGGAAAGGAGTCTAGTAGCCTGAAGCAGAGCGGAAGCAAGAGAGCAAGTAGTAAAAGAGACCACGCCTAAGTGGGCTGGTATCTTAAAAGCTATTGGCTGAAAGAGCTGAAGGAGCTCCCGCAGCAGTTAACTATACTCAAGGGTTAGATATTTGGTTTTAATAAGCCTTTGCTACCTAAATCTGCATAGAATCCTAGTTAATTCTGTTTATCTTAATGATCACTCATATAACTAACCAGGTGCTTCACTGCCCTTCATCCGTGTCATCCTTTCTTGTCACTGTGGAGATGGTGCTGGTGTTTCCTGACAGGACCCAGCCGCAGAGGGAGGGAGATCCGTGGGTTTCAGATTCTCATTGTGCTCTTCTGTGTGGATGGGAGGCTCACAGATGCTGCAATGAACTCAGAAGTGCACTTGCTGAGTGCCTCTGCCTGTCTCACTCCATAGTGGTGTCCCGCTGGGTCTTTGGAGCTAAACACTAGTGCTGCTTAGAGATCTTACTGAGGTGGGAGTCACCAAGCTTTCTTCTCTCTGAGGCTGTGAAAATTCACGTAATCCAAAGTTAACAAAACCACAACACCCAGCTGCTCACACACCCTGGAAATCATCTGTTTTGGTAATGGGGTGAATTACTAGAATTTTAGCCCCACCAGGACTTTATATCATAGCCTTCCAATTATTTATAGTTACTAAATCTGAGATTAGAAATTCTAAGCAATATTCCCATACTCCAAATTATTATCTTTTTCAGACTAAAATACAAATGAAAATGGAAAAGCTGTCTTCAACCACCAAGGGAATTTGTGAACTAGAAAATTATCATTACAGGGAAGAAAGTAACCGGCCCCTTCTGTTTCATACATGGCCCACGGCCTTCTTTTGTAAGTAGTTCTTCTGAATGTGTCTCTGTTTCGTTTTGTTTTGTTTTTCTGTGTAGCCTTGGCTGTCCTGGAACTCACAGAGTTCCTCTGCCTCTGCCTCCCATGTGCTGGAATTAAAGGTGTGCACCACCACCACCCAACTCTGGAGGTGGTTTTAAGAGGAAAATCAACATTGGTTAGCTCTAGTCCTTAGGAATGGAAACGGGGCATCTGTCTGTCTGTCTTTTAAAATATAAATAAATGAGCCAGCCAGTTGGTGGCACACACCTTTAATCCCAAAATTTGGGAGGCAGAGGTAGGAAGATCTCTGTGAATTTGAAGCCATCCTGGTCTATAAAATGACTTCCAGGACAGCCAGAGCTATTATACAGAGAAACCCTGTCTTAAACAAACAAAAAACATATTTATATAATGTAAAAGTTAAGTAAATTAAAGACAGAAGTAGTAATGCATATTCCTATAATGCCAGTAATGGAGACACAAAAGCAGGAAAACTGTCAGTTCAAGGGCAAAATAAAGAAATAAATCAGCCATCAGTTAAGGATACGCCTCATAGGAGGAGACCATTGAGAAAAATGAAATTTAGCATAATGGTCTGTCCTAGTTAGGGTTTCTGTTTCTGTGATGAAACACCATGACTAAAATTGACTTGGAAAGAAAAGGTTTATTTGGCTTACATTTCCACATCCCTGTTCGTCATCAAAGGGCATTAGGACAGGAACTCAAGCAGGACAGAAACCTGGAGGCAGGAACTAGCACAGACGCCATAGAGGAGTGCTGCTTAATGGCTTCCTGTCCATTGCTTGCTCAGCCTGCCATTTTAAAGAATCCAGTATCATCACCCAGGGATGACACCCTCCCCAATCAATCACTAAAAAAATGTCCCACTGGTCAACTTAATGGAGGTATTTTCTCAGTTGAGGCTTCCTCTTCTCCAATGACTATCTTGTGGTAAGTTGACATAAAACTAACCAGCCATGGGTGCAAGCTGATGATTCTAGTACTTGGGAGGAGTATTACAGCGATTTTTTAAGGGCAGTTTGGGCTCAAATTCAGGGCTAAGGGAGCAGGTAAGATGGCTCAGCAGGTAAAGGCCCTTGCCTCTGGGTCTGATGACCTGATTTTCACCCATTAGCCCCACATGCTAGTAGAACAAACAAATGCCTGAAAGCTGCTCTCTGACCTCTACATACACGGCAGCATGTATACATATACACAAAACACAATATTATTTAAGGTTAGGATAGTTGATGTTGGCTTATTTTTTTAAGATTTATTTGTAATTATTTGTATCTGTGTGTAGGTATATGCATATACATGAATGCTGGTGCCCTTGGAAACCAGAGGCCTTGTGTCCTCTTGGTGCTTGAGTTATATGTATTTGTGAGCTGCCTGGTGTGGGTGCTGAGAATTGAACCCAACTCTTCTAGAAGAGCATCCAGTACTCTTTAACTGCTAGGACATTTCTCCAGTTCCTTACTTACTTTTTTAAACAGTCTTAATATGTATCTTAGGCTGAACTGGTACTCATTTTGTAGCCCAAGCATGCCTCCAACTTGTAGCAGTCCCCCTGCTTCAGTCCTTCAAGAGCTGTTATTGCTGAATCTTGATGAGGTGACTGTAGCTATGGCAAGTTACTTGAGTGTTGTGGAATATTGGTTTAACTATGTAAAGATGCTGTTGCATTTGTTTAATTATGAAAAACTGTTGCTGTTTTATCTTGCCTACTTAAGGCACCTGATTGGTCTAATAAAAAGCTGAATGACCAATAGTAAGGGAGGAGGTATAGGTGGGACTTCCGGGCAGGGAGAATAAATAGGAAGAATTTAGGCTTGAGGAAGAAAGAAAAGGAAATGCCAGGGACATGCCAGTGGTCAGCCAGCTAGGCAGACACGGAAGCAGCAGGAAAGTAGGACATACAGAATGAAAGAGAGGTAAAATGTGGATGAATAGAAGCTGGTTAAATTAAAAAAGCTAGTGGGACAAGCCTAAGCTAAAGCCAAGCATTCACAATTAACAATAAGTCTCTGTGTCTTTATTTGGGAGCTGGATGGTGGCCCAAAGAAAACTCCAATTACACTTGAGGGATGTGTGGCCTTGTGTTTCCTACCAATTAACTACCCTCAACAGGCTTGATCCTTCTTTATCCCAGTGCTATTCTGATTTGTTTTGAGGAGAGTTTTCTGTGCTGGCTGAGGATGATCTTGTATTTCTCATCCTTCCTTCTGTCTCCAGTCTGTGCTCAACTTCCATATGCTGGGATTACAAGTATTCACCACTACACCAGTTTATGTTGGTGCTCTACCAGATGAGTCACTTGGCTAGCTCTGACTCTGGCTTTTAGCCAGACGCATGTGAAAGCATGGCTTGAGTCTAGGAGAGTGCATTCTCATGCAGCCACGGTACCTGGTCTGTTGCAGATGAGGTCTCCCACCAGCTCTCCAGTGCATACAAGAAGGAGCTCCTCCTGAAGCACACCATTGGTGCTGAGCTGGCCCACACTGCTGACCGCAACCTCATCCTGACCTACCTGTCCATGTGGCTCCATCAGCCATACATAGAGAGCAACAGCAAGCTGCAGCTGGAGAGCATGCTCCTGGAAACAGGGCACCGGGCCCTGTAACTCGCCTGTCACCTTACCTATGACCACAGCCTCCAGGTTCCAGACCACTGGCTGAACAATCACTTGGGTGGGAACTGTTGGGCCCGAGGGCCAGACATTGCAGCCTCTCCGGACACAAAAGCACTTATACAGCTGTCCTCCCCTTTTTCCCTGTCCCAGATTATCATGTGACCACCACGGAGTGAAATAAATAAGAAGAGTGGCTGAGGGCCTCATTTTGTAAACTGAGTATACTTTACATATTACACCTCTATAGAAAACCTGAGTTTCCTGTTTTTACTTTGTGCCTATTCCACCTTTCTTGTTTGGTTGGTTTTTGTGGTACTGGATATCAAACCCAGATTTCACACAAGCTGAATTGTTTAACCATTGGGCCATATCTCTAACCCTGGACTTAAAATTTGAAGAGAATGTTTTAATTCTATAATTGTAAGTAAAATCCCATAAATATTTAAGTTTTAAAAATCTTGTCACTTTTTAAGATTTTATTTTTACTATGTCTGTGCCACATGTACGGATGACCAGGGCAGCCACAAACAGGCATGGGATCCTTGGAGCTAGAGTTTTCAGGTGGTTGCCACACACTGACCTTGTTGTTAGGAACCAAACTCGAGTCCTCTGGGAGACCAGTTCACGCTCACCTATGGCTGAAGTGATATATATTAAATATATCCTATAATATACATATTAATAAATACATTTTTAAATATTTTTTTAATCCTGTAGAGTTAACTGAGTTTAGTTTCGTAGAAGAAGTGAAAACCACTTACCAAAAATTGCCGCTGTTTGCATGAAATGATGGGCCAAGCCAATAAAAATTCCAGTGATCATGACTGTTTACATCTGGGGCCTGGGTACTGTGTATCTGTTTAGCTTGAGGTACCCATACAAGCCAGAGGAGGGTGTTGGAGCCTTTGGAGCTGGATCTTTTAAGCAGTTGTGAGCTGTCCAGCTTGAACAAATGCTGAGAATCAAACTCAGTCCTTTCCAAGAGTAGTATGTACTCTTAGACATTTTTTAAGGTATCCTGAGATAGAGAACTCACAATGACTTCAGAATCACTATACTGCCTCCGCTCCCCAAATGCTGGGATTGCGGACACACCATGCCTGGCTCTTGTGTATTCTTGGTAATTTGTTCCCCAGACACCCATTAGAAAGTTGTTCAAAGGAGCTAATGGAAAGATCAATACTGCCAAGGACAGGCAGAAATAAAGAAACTAAAGATAAACAAAATATTGATTCTGCAGAGTACTGTATTGGAACAGAACAAGGATGTCATCAGAGGTCAATATAGCACATCAAGGTGAACATAGTGAGTCACACAAATCTGTGTTCTACAATCTCAAAGCCTGCCCAATTAATAGAGAAGGAAATAAAAAGTCTGGAATTTACCTGAACTGGATTGAGAGTGCTTGAGGATGAATTCATGGTGAATACCTTGAGAAAAAGGGTGGCTGGTGCCGTCTTTTTAAAATTGCTATTCTAAAGTATTTCCAGGCAAATCAGAAAGTATTGAAGATAATATAATAAATGTCCACATACTCCAAATGCAGATTAATAATTTAGACAGTGGAGAAGCTCTGGGCTTTTGAGAACTGGCCCAGTCCACAGGACACAGCTCTGCCTAAGCCACTTGGATACCCCCAGTTCCTGCTAGGAAACCTGCCTGTTTATCCCTACAATATGCCCTGCGATCTATTGAGAAAACAGGAAGTGCCTGGGGATGTTGCAACGGCTATGGGAACAGCAGTCATGCTTAGGCACAGGACCTGCACGAGGTACAGCCATGATCCCCAGCTCTGCCCTGCAGCATTATCTCAGGTGTTCCTGGTCTCTCCTAAGAGTGCCAGGGATGAGAAGAGGACAGCTGAGGACCAATGCTCCTGTCTAATGTGTACAAATGACCTTCCCTGTGCCCACAATATAGCCATGGACACTCTTACAAAGAAATACTGAGAATATACTTTACAGCTGGGACACCAAAATACCTGGACTTTCAATGAGCTTCAGGTTTCTGTAGAAGTCAGTAAATCATACTATCACAAAAGCCTTTTCCTCATCAAGAAAATCCAAGTAGATAGAGCTTGGCATCCCAACCCTGCAGAATTAGGAGGATCCTAAGTTCAAGGCCAACCTGACTTATATAGCTAGACCCAGTCTTCAAGGGTTAAAAGAGAAAAAGTGGTGAACATAAAACCTAAGTGGTGTGTTGGTGAGATGGTTAAGTAGTTAAAGGTACTTGGTTGCAAGTCTGGCAACCTGAGTTCCAGCCCTGGAATCCATATAAAGGATGGACTGGAAGGAAGCTGGGCATGGTGGTGCATGCCTTTGATCCTACCACTCAAAAGGAAGAGGCAGGTGGATCTCAGTTTGAAGCCAGTCTGGTCTAGGTAGTGTATTGGGGAATATTATTATCAGGTGTGTTACCTTTGTAACGCTACATTTAATTAACTGTGAAGCTGTGATTCTTTGCCTATCTAAAACACCTGGTTGTCTAATTAAGCACGGAATAGCCAATAGGCAAGCAGGAACAAGGATAGGCGGGG
Source organism: Bramus lutescens (assembly GCA_001685075.1). Taxonomy (NCBI): domain Eukaryota; kingdom Metazoa; phylum Chordata; class Mammalia; order Rodentia; family Cricetidae; genus Bramus; species Bramus lutescens. The sequence goes on along the minus strand of LOEQ01000264.1, from coordinate 186,387 downwards.
CTGGCAGGCAGAGTATAAATAGGAGAAATCTGGGACGAGCAAGAGAACAAAGAGGACACCAGGAGCCAGTCACCCAGCTACACAGCAAGCCACAGAGAATGAAGAATGGAATACAGAAATAGGGAAAGATAAAAGTACAGAGGCAAAAGGTAGCTGGGATAATTTAAGAAACAAGCCAAGATAAGGCCAGGCATTCATAACTAAGAATAAGATGCTGTGTGAGATTTATCTGGGAGCTGGGAGGTGCCCCCCCCCAAAAAAAGAAAAAGAAAATGTCATACAATGTTATAGTGCCCAATGTGGGGCCATATTTCCATGTAGGGCCTGAGAAAACAGAAAAAAAAAAGGACACGGCTCCTTTAAGACGTTCAGCAGGCAGGGCTAAATAGAAACTAGAAATGACAAGCTAAATAAACACTACTGGTTTCCACAGCTAGGAAAGTTTAATGGAGTTCTCAGTCAGGAATCCCCCACCAGCTTTAGGGTTGACTTTCACGACCCAACCTGAAAGTAGTCAGAGCCAGTTGCTAGAGCACGCTCAGAAAGGCCAAAAGATAGGCAATAAGAGGTCAAGACAGAAGAAAAACTCTAAACAGGTTCCACTGTGTTTTACAATGTGTGTAGGCTTAAGAAAGAAAATGGGTATAGGCAGTCATAGAAAGAAATAAGTACATTAAAAATAATAAAGTCAGCCAGGCAGTGGTGGTGCCTTTAATCCAGCACTCAGGAGGCAGGGGCAGGTGAATCTCTGTGAGTTTGAGGCCCACCTGGTCTACAGAGCTAGTTCCAGGACAGGCAACAAAGCTACAGAGAAACCCTGTCTTAAAAAATACATACATACATAAAGTCTTTAAAAGAGACAGTAAAAATAATGTAAAAGAAAAAAGCCACATAAGGATGGGATACAAACAGGGAGTCTAGATCATGAATTGTGCTGATTTTGAATTTTCTGTTTGCTAAAAAGCAAAGGACAGCTTCTAAGAGACCTGGATTTGACAGAGGGACTGTTGAAATAAACCAGCCTGGATATTTGAAGAATGCCTTAGCTTAAAAAAAATCAAAAAATGTATTTTAAAAGCTTTAAAGAGTCAGTGCCTGCAAGAACCTCAGGCTGTGGCTCTTGCAGCCTAG
>LOEQ01000264.1:101405-127126 GCA_001685075.1 Bramus lutescens | reverse complement strand
TCCAGCGCAGCTCATGGCTCCGTTGTCGTCTGTCACTCCCTCAGTCCACACGTGTCGGGGGCCTGGGAGCAGCACTGCAGCTGCTACACTACAGTCCCACCGGGAGAACTGGCCTGGTCTGGGGATGACAACAAGCCCTGCGAACAAAGCAGTTTCCATTAATCCAGCAAGACACGGGGGCAGCAGACAGCCCCGGCGCTCACCCTTTGCCAGCATTTTTCCCAGGTTTGCATGCCTTTCCAAGGGCTGGAAACCAGGGCTTTAACACACTCCCTGTTCTACCTAGCTAATTCCTCTCAGAGCACTGTCCTGTGCCTGGAATGAGATTTTGTGCCCCAACACCAGCTAGCAGTTAGATACAAGAGCCTTTAGGAGAAGGCATAGCTCAGATACTGCAGCTGCAGACAGGGTCACCAGCTCCACCTCTGGCTTGTCAGGTCAGATCAGGCCCTAAGCCAAAGCCAGGTGGCTTCCAAGGACAGAGTCTAGTGGCACTTAATAAGGCATTTTCCCTTCTCCCTTAGCTGACCTCCAGTGAAGAGGCCCTACAGGTACAAGGTAGGAGTTCAGGCCCTTGGTGGGGAGTCCTGCAGCTGCAACGGGTAAGATGAGATAGCTCCCAATGCCCTCAGAGCTGCCTCAGAGCCAAGGGTACTCATAATCCTCAGCACCGATTATTCTGCGGGCAATTATGGCAGAGCTTGGTGCTCATTTCCTAGGAATCTGAAGATTACAGTAGTGCAGCATTAGAACTCAAAAAAAAGGGGGGGTTCCGTAAACAAACATCCTTTAGCCGTCCCGAAGAATTATTTACTTGTTGAGTATTATTTATAAATGACATTTAATGCTAAGTAAACACTGCTACATTTTCAAAGACTCAGTGCAGAAATGAAGCTGACAGTCATAAATGGGTCATCAGCTTCATCCCACACTTTGTTGGAGGGAGCTAGGAAACAGCTGGCCCACTGCAAGCCATCTGACCTACAGTTTCTTATCAGAGTTGAAATCTACTGGTCTAGACAAAGCCAAGAGGCAAGAACAGATGGAATATAACAACTGGCCCTGATCTGCATCTGTAGGAGCTCTTATCCCCTCAGACCCTTGTTCAGACAGTGCACAAAGAGCCACACCCCTCATACCTCCTGTAAACCCACCACACCAGTGAAGGAAGGCAGATGCAAACAGGCCCTGGTCCACCCAAGCTGAGGTCGAGGACAGCAGCCACTTCAGTATGTGACCCGCTTCTGTGCCTTGAGCAGCACTGCAGACAGAGGTGGCCTGCCCTGTCTCTGTAGGTGTGGCCATGGCCATNATGGCCAGCCAATGGAAGAGTGATGCCAATCATATGGGAGACGCACGATTTTAAACAATAGTTAATGACTTAGGAACCAGGGGAAATAAATTTTAATTGAATATATCCCAACTTATTACAGTACATAATCAAATAAAAACTCTTAAAGGTGAGTGAGTGTAAGAGCCTTCGAAGCACACTGCTTGCGACAGTGCACATTTCAACTTGGACAGGCCCCATCTTTGATATTTGGTGGCCAAGTGATTCATGATTGCCATGAGAGTCAACAAGAGCCTGACAATGAATGTGCCCACTCCGGTGGCCTCTGTGTCCTTTTCCTTGCAATTCTGTGGACGAGGAGTTTCCAAACATCACCAGGCCTCCAGGATTCTAGCTCCCAGTGACATACAGCTTTCACTGAATCTGTCTTGTCCTAGCCCAGAGTCAACACTTGCTCAAGGCCCTCATTGTCCGCAGTGTGCTCAGGAGTCCAGGGGAACCAGTCCTTTCTCTCCATCATGTGCACTATCCTGACCACTAGCCAAGGTGAGCACACTTAGGTCTCCCAACCAGCGGATCACATCGACCTACCTTTCAACTCTTGCAATCCCACTCAAATGTCAGAGAATTGGGCTGTCTCAGTCGGGGTTCACTTCTGCCATGTCAGCCTTGGCCATGAGTGGAGGCCAGGACCTCGGGGCCCTCCACCATAGACAGGAAGACTATTGCGAAGGTGAAATGAGAACCAGAGAGACCTGGCCTCCAGTTCCCTGACCCTGTGGTCACAGGCTCCTGAGTACACTGGCCTGCTGGTCCCTAGAAGAATGTGTGAAGCCAGCACAGGCCACCAGAAACTGAAAACTGTAGAACAGGGAAGGGCCTTAGCGCAGGGCCAGAGACTGCCCAGAACCAGCACCCAGATCAAGACTGCCTCGCTTTGTTACTCATCATGAGAACACTGACCTCAACATTGTTTACTCTTAGGATGTGTCTTTGCAGAATCTACAGTGGAGGCCTAATACTAGCCAGGGCTATAAGAGACCCTGTTTGAAACCTCTTTTCCCCTAAAGAAAGAGAATGTAAAATATACCCTTTATGGGGTTGGAGGGAGGTTGAGTTCCACTAAGCTACACCCCAGCCTGTCACCATTAGTCCATGCTGTAGTGTAAAGCCTGGGAGGTGGAATGCGAAGTGGCCACACCCCACTGAAGCAGTGTCAAGCGATGTCAAGGCAAAAGACACTTGTACCAAAGCGTGGTGGTTCTGCAGCCCTCCTCTGATTTCTCTGCTTGGGGACAGGTGAGTCAAGATTAGAGATGGCACACAGGAAGAACTTGTGTGTGCCTGCTGGGTGTGTGCACTTGAGCCAGCCTAGCACTATGTACAGGCTTCACAAAACTGAGAGAGGGTCTCTCCAGCAGAGACCCTAGTCCCAGGGATAAGACAACTCTTGAACCTGAGCTCTTCTGGTCTCACCAAATTTGCCAACATTGCTGGACATTTCATTTCAAAATTACACAACAAAATACTCCAGGTCTTGGTTTGGGTTAGATTCTAATTTACAATAATACAATGCTAATAGAATTAAGCCTTATTCCACCAGGATATACAATAAAAACAATACTGTGCCTTAGAAACCAGAACCACCAAAGAACGAGTCCATTTTCCTGCCTGCCCTGGCAGATGTTGCTGAGATGGATTATAACTGGTCGGATGCTGTACTATGCAAAGACTTCTGCTCTTTGCCCTGGGTGTGTTCCCCTTATCTGTCTGAGCTTAAGAATCCATTACTCTATTCCACACGCTCTACAGCAAAGACCAGAGAAAACCTAGAAAGAAAGCACACTTCTGTATAAGGTATATGAAAGAGGTCAGAGTAACCAGACTCAGTGTTGTGACTTACTGTCCTGGGACCCTGGGTCTTGCTGGGCTGTGGGCCTTGTTCATTAGCTAGCCCTGACCTACCCACTGAGAGCCCACACTGAAGGCGGCACAAAGGGGCTACATAACCTGATCTCTGATGAGAAAAGGGAAAATAGTCAAACTCTTTACAGACATCCGGGGAAAGACAGAAAATGAAACGTGCAAGCGGCTGAAGGCTTGAGGTTGTACGTAAAGGGCCAGCTAAGGCCCTCATTTTGTGACCTCCTGGGCCCTGAAGTTTGCCACAGAGGAAATCTTCTCTGGCTCATCCCCTCCAGGAGTTGCCCAGAGTCCACCCAAAAGCAGAGGCTGGTTTCAGAGGCACGGCTCCAAGACAGAGCTGCTACAGAACCACTAACTACAACATGGCACCCACATCTCCAGGTAGCCCACACCAAGGGACAACTCTTTTTCTCCAAGTACACAGTAGCTATGTCTTTAAAAAAATCAAATGGTATGGTTTTCTTTAAACAAAAGAGAAAATGTCGTTAGCCTCTTTTAGGCCTGTAAAGCTATTTAGTTTCTAAGAAAAAGCCCCCTGTGCTGCTCGTGTGTGTGTGTGTGTGTGTTGTGTGTGTGTGTGTGTAGGGGTCACTTTGAGCTACAGGTTTGAACAGTTCTCCTGCTTGGCAGCACACAGTCAACCCGATCTGCACCCAGAGTCAGGCAGTAAGGAAACAAACACCCTGGAACTATCTGTGGGGGCTACGAGGCAGAGAGCACAGGACCAGCAGCAGCTTGGCAGAGAGGCAGCTAAGCAGAACCCAGTGTCTCAGGAAACAAGAGCTGACAGGTGAGTGGGAGCACCTTGGTCCAGCTCACTTTCACAATGTCACCCCAGCATGTCACCTGTGGGTTAGATTATCCACTTGTAATTCTTGCTTGTAAGCATTTGGAAATGGAGGTTGACTAGTGAAGTCTATTTACTGAGGGACAATATGCATGGCTGATCCACCTGACCCCAGTGGAGTGTCACCTGCTGCCTGCTCCTGTCCTCTTGTTGCACTGGGCTCTAGGTGATGACAGAAGCCGTCCCCCAGCCCAGACGCCCAGCAGGGGTGAGGTGAGAGTGTGCTGAGAGGGAAGAGCTCTTACAGAGGCCCACAATGCCCTTGGCTCACTAGGCTGCCTAGGTGGCTGCAGAGCCTAGCTCCCTCCAGAGTTAGCATTCACATTACACTGAACCCTTTTCAAAGAGAATCCCAGGGCCTGATCCAGACAAGCTCACATAGAACTGCGGCTCTGAAGCTCAGCGTCAGCAGTCCACACAGTCAATAGGAAGAGATGGCTTCCGTGGTTATTTGTTCTAGAAATGTTAACGAGGCTCTTAATTTTACAGCATTTAACAGCTTTCTTTTTTGGCTCACTGAGATTCTTTTTTGTAAAGCTTAGATGTGAAAATGACTTATTGAAAATTATCTACATTTACAACGCATTCACACGTTTATTCAATGTCAATATACAGAGGAGAGCCCCCAGTACTGCAGAATGTCAAGTATGTAGTTAGTCTCTTTTCTGTGACAGTGACAAGTGAACAGCTAAAAAAGCAATGAAACAGAAACATGGTTCTCAGGATTAAGGAGTAACAACACTGATATTCAAGCTTCAGTAGTTATTGCAACAGTAGGAGCTTGGTTCCTGGTGTTTCACAGCAGGAGGGCTCTTCAGGAATTGTATTCAAGTTGTGAGGAGAGCAGATGAAAATGTAAGAAAGGAAATACACATTTACCTTGACTCTCACTGAAGATAAATACTCATACAACTTTACACACTGTCACCTAATAACAATCTTTAAAAGCCAAGTACACAGAAGTTAAAATGCAGGACTTTCACACCTTTAACTCAAGAGTCAAAAATTGAGCCATGACACAAAGATAATGTAACAGTTGCAGCATGAATGAAAAGTTCTGCATCAATGTGACTTTGCTCCACCAGAAGAACATGTTCTTACAGTTGAACTTAGGATCTGAGTCTCAAGGTAACAGCTGTATACAAGTGCTTTTCCACAGAGAGCCACAGGCTTCACTAACGCCACACTGCCGTCCTATCCCTGGGACAATGCACAGCACTTTGATGAGCACCTTGTTAACCTAAGCCAGCTCATGGTGGTCCAGTCAGCCCAAGTAGACAGCAGGCTCCATGGGTGAAGGATGAGACCTCAACAGAGGACAAGCCTCAATGGTGCAACTGGCTCTGAACCAAGAGGCAAAGGGACCATGGACCCCTTCAGCCATGACTGCCCCCAGTCTGCATTCCAACATCAGTCACTGGAAAGCCACCACTAAACGCTGCTCCTAGTTTTTTCCTCAAGTGGTCAGATAGGCTGGTGGTGGCATTGGGGTTTCCACAGGACCTTTTTCTGGCCCAACGTGTCCTGTCTTTTTCCTCCTCACACTTTGAGCTTGCTCAACAAAGAAGAAAATATCTCCCTCCAGCAAGAAGTGAGAGGACCTTACAGACAGGGACACACATTGTGCTAAGGCAGGCTCATTCATTTTAGTACAAATCAGTATGTTAAATTTATTAAAAATTCAGAATGTGGATGTGGAGAAATGGCCCTGGGTGTTTTAAGACAAACGCCAGAGGGGGCATCCTGGGGTGGGATGTGTACACGCCCCACAGAAACTGCCAAGTTTTATAGCCCTTGTCACACCTGATTTCAGAATGTGGGCTTTTCTTAAAAACATTCACTCTTCATCCTGACCTAAGTGGCTCACGAAACACTACTAAACTCAATCAGCATAACAGACAACCTTAAAGCTCTTTACCCCTGGAGGCTGATCTGGAGGCCAGTTACAGGCTGCAGGTGTCACCCAATCTCTCAGGGACAGTTGCTTTTCAAAGAAGGCACAACTTCCAAGCCTCTCATAGGGCCTGACTGTGGCTCAGAAGTGCAGCGCCAGCATGGCAGGGGTTGAGTCCCTTTGCTCAGTCCCAGCATGGCACGCACAGAAAGAGTAAAGTGGGACCAGGCTGCGGCTGATTCACCACAGCTACAGTGCAGCTGGCTTCTGCAGTGGGCGAGCAGGACAGGGGCCCTTGCGGGGCAACACCATGGGTACTCGACTCCTGCCTGTAAGACCCTCTTCTTGCCAAAAGCTCTTTTATTCCGGGGGCTAGCTACTAGAGGCATTCTTGTTCATGAAAATGCTCAACAGAGGTCTGGAGAGATGGCTCAGAGGTTAAGGGCCCTGGCTGCTCTTCCAGAGGACCCCTGAGTTCAATTCCCAGCAAGTACATAATGACTCATAACCATCTGTAATGAGATATGGCACTCTCTTCTGGCCTACTTTTTTCTTAAATATTTATTTATTCTGTATGCAATATTCTGTCTGTGTGTATGCCTGAAGGCCAGAAGAGGGCATTACAGATGGTTGTGAGCCACCATGTGGTTGCTGGGAATTGAACTCAGGACCTTTGGAAGAGCAGGCAATGCTCTTAACCGCTGAGCCATCTCTCCAGCCCTAAATAAATCTTTTTTAAAAAATTATTTAAAAATTAGACTGCTCAACAGAGAAACAGGGAAGTTTTGATGAGGAAGCTCAAAGTTTGGTGAGAAAACTACCAACATGCTCCCCAAATTTCTCTGGGTGACTACTGTGGAAGCAGGGTAGCCCTCCCTATGCATCATTCTTTGGAGATCAGAAAGCATCATGACACAACCCCATAACACCCACCGCCTCTGTCTGCAGGGCACCAGAAGGAAGGAGCCCCGCCCTCCAGCGCCCTCTTCTGGAGCTGCCGCACCTTTAGCTCTGGTCTTGGAGAACACGTTGCAGCACTCTGTCCTCCTGCCTGCAGAACTGCTCTGCCAGCTGTCAAAGAAAGGGGGGCAGAGTGGGCCTGGGGCAGCATTACCCTGCATGCAGGGGCCAGCCTGGACCAGATCATGCAGCTAAGACAGCCCCTCTACAATTGACCCTGGACTCTTACCAGTTCCTGAACAGGGCAGGGAAGTCCAGGAGATTAAGAGACACAGCAGAGGGCCCCAAACAGGGTTTCCAGAATAGACATTAACCGATACTATACTTAGCAGCAGAAATTGGAAGAGACTGTGACCAAACCCCAAATCACAAACTGTGACATTATCATAGGGATGCAGAAAAGAATTCACAGGCCTCTATCAGGCAATATAGCTGAGGCTTGTTTTCATTCCCCCTTTAAAGGAAACAGTGTATCCACCTCTTGTTCTGCTCTCCCAATTCCCAACAGCAAATGACTCTTCCGTAACCCTCTCAGCGTCCCAGCAAATGGGGCTAGGCATGCTCCCCATTATCTGTGCTGGGTTCACAAGCACACATGTGATGGCTCCCTTGCCAGCAGATAGCTTCACAACTGAGAGATCAGCATATCTTCATCAGAAATATTACTTACCTATGATTGGCCACTCTATTTGAGCCAAATACAAAGTCCTGAATTTGGAAACTGCATACTCAATGCCTCAGAAGCATTTGAAAGTAAATTTCAGAAACTGCACATCGAGTGTTCATTTCTAACCTGCTCACCTGGCAGCCCAATTTGACCTCTGAAGTTCAGACAATCTTCATGGCAGCAGTCTTTGCTCCCTCAGATCAGTTAACCCTAAGAAGTAAGGAGGATATTCCCAAGGCAGATGGGACATGAGCACCTGCTCAGGGACACAAAAATGTCTTGGCATATAGGTGAGATATCCTGGAAGCTGCCATCATCTCATGGGCCTCATCATCATGACAGTCTCAGTGGCTGTCACATTAAACAGAAACCTCCTTCATCAAGGAGGAACAGGACAGGGATGGGGGCACTGGTCTAGCCATGAACAAGGAGGAGCATGGGAAGGGGCCTGGGCCTGGTCTGGTTTCTGGAGAGAGAAGCCAGGTGAATGGCTGCTGTTTACCAGAATCTCGACACTGCAGACATGAAAGCTGCCAGATCTTTGCTACTGAGTCATATTCACTACTCAGGGCAATACAAATGGTCATTACTGCTATAGTTAATGACAAAGGGGTACCAGACAGAAATAATCCTAAATATTCCAAATTAGCATAAAATAACTATCATTCTGACACAAAATACCCAGCTCAAAGAACTGGAAAATCTCCAGTAAACCTGTAAAAACTAGAGATTAAAAGAAATTCTTGAACAGCAGAGCAGGACCTAAGGAGCTGGAAGCAAACTGTAATCCCCACCACTTTCCTGCTACAGGGGCAAAGCCACACAGCACTGCTCCTGAGGGGACACAGGACTCCAAGGGTAGGATCTGAGTCCTGCACCAGCATCTGTCTCCAAGAGTCCTCCTGGACTCACAGCTACCATTCAAGAACACAAAGGGGACGGGTGCTTTGTGCCTTCCCTGTGGGGGAACTGACTCCCCTCCCCAGCGCCGTGTCAGAAGGTATCCTGCAGCCCGGACAACCTAACGGTCCACACAAGCAGAACTGAGAAGCCTGCCCTTGACTTCCAGCCACACCTTCCTGACCCTAAAATAAAGCTCCCCCCAATAAAACAGACAGAACCTCTTTTTCCCTGCTGGGAAAAACACAAGCAATGCACATCTAACACACAAGCCTCAGCTGATGTGGCTGGTGTCCTTGGCCCAGCATCCTAACTCCAGGCTCTGGACATGTGGGGAGTTTAGGGCACAATTGCAATCAGAGTTCTACAAACTGCTTCTTTGAAAAATGATGTTTATTAAACAATTTTAATTGTCATAAAATGACTAAAATGGGTTTTAAAAATTAAGGCTCTTTTCTTTCTGTGGATTGCCAGACAATGTAAAAATAATATCAATCAACCCTGATGAACGCTTTGTTCCTAAGTTAAATTTCATAGATTCCTAAACATTTTATGAATTAAGATAAAAAGTTGGACCATAAATGATAAATGGCCATCTGTACTGAACATACACTGACCAGGTGCATAACAATCTAGTTGAGAAGTTACGCAGAAATATCCCAGTTAAAGCATAAATTTTGACGTTAGCATTTTAATGTCATTATTTCTCCACTGTCATGATTTCCCTATAACCGGAATAGTCTGATACAGGAATGCTAACTTTGGGACTCTATATACCCAGAGGGATGACTGGCTTGGCTGGCAATTAGTCTGATTATGTATTTTTAAATGCTCTAAGGTAGATTATCAAATGATTCAGAATTACATGGCATGCAGTATCCAAAATTATGGCTCTGATGCATTTAGATTTACATTAAGAAGTGTCATTCACATTCATTGTACATCCCACCCCTCCCACAAGGAAAATCACTACCTAGTCAAGTTCTTGATCTGGTGCAGCATTAAGGATTAAAACTTACCACTTTACCAGGCCTTGCCCATGTGCAAATAAATCCCTCCTGACAAGCAGTGACTATACAGTCTTCAAGAAAAACCAATACAGTCAGTCTTTCATGAGCTATTTTTTTACAGATCAGCGGCTCTAACAAAGGAACATCTTCCATCCGAGGACACAGGGATGTTCCCAGAGTTTTAGCTGGGTCCGTTTTGGCTTTAGTAACTAGATTCAGTTTGTCACTGCTCTTGCTGGAAATGTGTCCCATACTATGATTTCGTTTATGGTCTTTTTCATGGTGTCTCTCCTTCCGGTCGTGCAGCGACAGAGTTGCAAACTTGCTGACCCCAGAGGCAATGGCCCCGTCCATGACGCTGCTTTTGCTACCAGCATTGGAGACTGCTGAATGTGGAAGGCTATTGGACCGTGGCAATGGAGGGGGTACAGAGTTTCCAGGTGTAGTGATACTGTTCCCATTGCTTCCAGCAGGTGGACTGGTGGCATTCATGACATTTGTATGTGTCCTTGCTCTTGAGAGGGGTTGGTGAGGGAAAAGGATGTCTTCTGTAAGGTCCCATAAACACAGTTGTGTATCCTGACCCACTGAACCAAACCGATAGGTAACACTTACAGGGCGGCTGTCTGTAGAGTTCCGTTTGGACAGCCTAGACTGTGTACTGTTCGCTCGATCTCTGCCAAAATGAAGAAGGTCCTGGAAGTCCTCGTCACTGCCACTAAACTCCATAGGGTCACTTTCTTCTACGCTAGTAGTATAGGGATCAAATGCTACAACACTGACCCAGGATTTGTGCCCATGGCCTCTAGCTATTACTCGGCAGTCTAGAAAGGACCAGACTGTCACCAAGTCATCCTCTCCACCTGTCACAATGTACTTGCCATCTGGGCTCCAGCACACACAAAGCAAGCCCCCAAAGTAGCTTTTCATTGTACCGTGCAGCTCCACTGAGTCAAAGTTGAACACACGCAGAAACCCGTCCTGGCTCACACATGCTAAGAACTTGCCATCTGGGGAGAAAGCAAACTCGTTGAGGGCCCCCTCGCCCACCGTCCACTTAAGGAGAGGGTTCCTCGTGGATTTGCTCTTGCAAGTGTGCACGGCAAAGCTCTCTCCCTGCTTCAGAAGCTGGTAGTGGGGGGCTGTGGTGCCACAAGTGTGCTCCACATTATATAAGTACATGTTCCCACTTGAATGGGCTACTAGGAAAAGGCTTTCCGAACCAGGAACCCATTTGACACAGGTTACGCGTGACTTGTCTATTAGTCTCTGTGAAGACAAAGGAGAACAAGTTATCACAATGGAGAAGTTACGGTCTACTTTCCAGAAACAAACAAACAAAAACTAAAAAACAAACAAAACAAAAAAAGCTTGTCTGCTTCTTGGCAAGAAGGCAAGAGTCCATTCAGGAACTCCATTTTATCCTGTGTCAGCAAGGCCAGTGAAGAGCATGTGGCCCATTCTAGAATTGCATTTGGGTATCAGGACCCTGTCTTTTACTGAGGGTATTAATCACTGGATAAATATCTGCTGAGAGCCTATTCTGTGCCAGGCCCCAGGCACACTGGTGTGGGACAGCCTTTGGCCATTACAGTAGAAATAACTGAATGTTTTGCTACAGCTACATCCCCTCTATAAGGACTCACAGGACAAGTTTCTGTCCTCATAGCTTTCTTTGCCTTTGTCACTTCAGGCCATGAGCTAACTACATTGGCCCCTTCTGTGGCTGCTCCAGGATAGGGAATCATCTGCAGCCTGTGACCAGCAGAACACAGGACTTGAAAACACATTTCCTAGACAGGATACAGCCTGGACTCACTGTATCTTTACTCACTCCATAGGCTGGACTGTGAGTATGTTAACCCACATCTCCCAGATTCTCGCTGAAGGTGGAGGTTGGCTTGGGAGCCCGTGCTCCACCACTGTCAATCTATTTCACACTCACCTCTGGTCCACTGACCTAGTTACCCCTTTAAATGCATGTATACAGTGTCTAATCTTTAAAACCAAACAAAAGCAGACACAAATGCCACTCAGATGTAGAGAAGGGGTACCCTTCTCTGTGCAGACCCTGCTATAGGACTCATCAGAGCACATACCCTCCACAGGCTACAGAGTTCACCAGAAGTTCCCAATCCTGCCCTGGAACTCCCTGGAATACCTGCCAGGTATTCTCTGTTACTTCTTTACTCTTTACTGGGACGGTCCCAAGGGCTTAAGGGCAACCATTTTACCTAACTGGTTGGGGTTCCCCAACATGAATCTCAGAGAGTCATCAGGGCACACTAGTATGGACCTGAGCTATAGCCATCTGCCTAATTGGTTTGGTGAGCATGTATCAGCAATGTATGCTGTTTCCTTTACAGAAGAGGACAGAAATGAAATAATGTGACTTTTAAAAGAATGGAAGCTGGGGTGCAATGTGCATGAGGATCTGAGTTTTCATATACAGCACTAGGTACAACAACAGTAATAATAAATAACAGGACAGAAAAGAAATTGAATCATGTGAGCTCACTGTATAAAAGTAAGACCTCATAAGGAATGGGTTGTAACAAATGACTCTGCTGGGAAAAACAGGAGTCGGAATGCCCACAGTATGAGACCTGGCGTTTCAGGTCCTTGGGTCTGAGCAAGGAGCATGAGCTATCACTGCTTACTGGCGCAGAATAGCATGACAGGCATCTTAGCCAATAAGTACTGCCCTTGATAACAGTCACTGTTTTCATTTCCTGCTTGGTGACCTGCCTATCAATGGCACCTGCCTTATGTTAATGTCAGCTGCCTAAACACCCAGCACTGTTCTGCAGGATTTCCATTAGACTATTTCATAATGTCATAAATTATGAGATTTCTTAACAAGGGGTCAGATAATCTTCAGAGCTAGATCACAGACTATGGGGGAAGAGGGTGTTAGGAGGGTGCAGAAATTAAGAGACCTCCAGCTACATGACCATGAAGGCTCACTGCTAACTCTGTCCACGAGGCCAGGTTGCTCCACACTCACTCACTCTGAGTCCAGGGCCATGACTATGCCAGGTGGGTTTGCACATGTAACTTGGATTTAAAATCAGACTACTGTCCTGACCCTAGCCTAGTTTTCTCCGATCACTATTACTCCATTCATGTGGAAAATTTAAATGCTTCTCGCAGTATGACTAGGTGTAAATTTTTACCTACAAACTTAAAAAAAAGTATAACAGAAAAATTCCACTGGAACTCAGAAAGTATAATTCTGGTAAGAAAGGAAGTGCTATTATGTGATGGGGAGGTGCAGAAAGTGGTGAGCAGATGCAGTGCAGTGATGGGGAGGAGCAGACAGCGGTGAGCAGATGCAGTGCAGTGATGGGGAGGAGCAGACAGCGGTGAGCAGATGCAGTGCAGTGATGGGGAGGAGCAGACAGCGGTGAGCAGATGCAGTGCAGTGATGGAGAGGTGCAGACAGCGGTGAGCAGATGCAGTGCAGAAAGTTTTACTCACTAAAATGTGCACTCCAACCACCCTAGGCCAATTTGTGGATATAGCTGACAGAGAAAACCTCTAACAACCCACTGTATGCAGACCTTACTGTTGTCCCTGGGGACTGGGCACACCAGTGTAGCAATGACAGACCAAATCCAAGGGAGCACATCTGAGTCAGGGGCGTGGCACAGCAGGAAGACAAGCCTCACTTCTGACCCGAGGATCTATTTCTGGGTGCCAGGTGTTGGCAAAAGGCCTTCCACCCACCCCCTAGTGCTCCAAACACTCCACAAGTCTGAGCACTCATAATTCATGTGCATGACTACAAGCAGAAAGCCTCACTTGGACTCCTTTCCTGCGCTCAGGACCTGCTGCCCCAGTCACTGGGGTTAGCTCATCTACCCAAAATGCTTGCTTACACAACTGCCAAATAGAGCACAAATATATCAACTCTCACCTGTTTCCCTTTCAATGATGCAACCTGTGCATCCTCATTCTCAAATTACAAAGCACTCAATCACAAGCCCCCTACTGTTCAGTATTGATGTAGTGTGAATGACCTTGAGCCAGGGCACTTTTCACAAGTGTGAGCAGCACGTACAGATCAAAGGGGTATAAGCTTTACAAGCTTTCTAGAGGTACAGCCAGATTGTTTCCCATGGAGACTATAACAATTTATGCTCCCACCAGTGCCTATTTTCCCTATCAGAAGGTATGGCCTATGAAGAGACAGAAAAGTTCAGAGGTCTTCGAACTTGTCTGAAGTCATGTCCATTCATTTATTCAGTCAACACTGAATGCATACCACATGTCAAACATTTATTTATATGGCATTGATTAAAACTGCCATCCCTTTCTACAAGGCAGATGTAGTGAGGTAAATGCTGTGCAAAAAAAATTATCCAGAAAAGGAAAACAAAGTGCTGGGAATGGCATGTCTTGGCAATTTCAGTCTAAGAGGACAGCTAAGAAAAGCCCCTTAATTATGTGAGAGTTAGCCGGGCACAAAGTGAGGCCAGCACACCGTGTGCTGGGGAGACACAGGAGGAGCCAAGGGAACAGACGCAGGAGCTCCAGACCCTGCAGAAGTAGCAGTGTGCTACTGAGAGTGGCTGAAAATGGGTAGCTGTCTCCTGTCCTGAAGACCTAAAGGTCTGAGACCAGCCTGCCATGCCCACTAGCCAAGTTTCCCTGTAACAGAGCGCCAGCCTAGCTCAGAACGCACAGCAAGTGGGAAATACAACTCCTTGACCAGCGGTTACCTGACTTCAATTGTTCTAGGTTGTTACTAGTTTGAGTGTAACAGAGAAGAACAAAAGTGTCCTACATCTATCTTTCAAATAAAGAAACAGAAACATCTGGAACATTTTACTCAATAAATGTAAGAATAAAAACTACATAGAAGGTGGGCATCGTGGCTAGGCTGCATAGAGAGCACCAGGACAGTTAGGAGGATATGGCAAGACTGTCTCAAAAACTATTTTTTAACACACTCCAGCCAAAAAGGTTACATTTTTATCTTAGAAAATGTCTGATTTAAAAAATAAAACAAAAAACAAACAAAGAAACAAAAAGCCCAATAGAGTCATGTTAAGAACCAGTGTAGGTGGCAGATCCCTTTGTTACTTTTGAGTTCTCAATGGAGCAGACCCTCATCTAACGAGCAAGATACCCTACAAAAGCCTATTCCTCCAAATCGTACTGCATGTGGGCAGGGGTGGGTGGGGGTGAGGCAGGAGCAAAAGGGTCAAGGCTCTCACAGAGCAGTCGGGGGACTAGGAAAGGCTGGAGCACCTGGAACACAATTGTGAATTGAGACAGGACTGTGAGGTCCTAGGATAGGGCCAGGCTGTAGAAGCCATATACTGTCCCTTCCATGTGGCTCGCCTCAAGGGAGATGTGTTATAAATGTATACACTGGATTCTGCGGGTGTGGTATGGAAAAAGATTGTCAAAGATCTTATTCCTAGTTTTAATATTGTATAATGAAATATCTGAATGTATGAGATAAAATACAGTGTATTCTTAAAATTAATTTCGCCCAATTTTCATCCTTTGAAAATATGAGTGCACACCTGCAGCTCACTCTGCATTTTCCTTGACACTGCTACTGCAGACAAGGGTCATCACAGGCTCTAGAACAAGGAGGAATTCCTAGTAGAAAGAACAGGTCAAATGGAGACAAGGTCAGGATATCACTGGTCTCCAACCTAGGCAGTGGTAATGTCAAGTGCGTCTGTTGACAGTGAGTGTGAGTGAGGACGATGAGAGGACTATAAAGTTCATAAAGGCCCCTAAGTTCAGCCCCAGAGACAGCTGGGAAGGTCAGTCTGTAGCCAGTGAAAATGAGCAGGAAAGTCAAGCAGATGGAGAGCTACAAACCTGTGACATCCTGGAATCTCTGAGGAAGATGGTTCAGCAAAATAGAGTGTAGGATTCTGGAAAAATCTACCCAGAGGGAGCACAGCAAGGCTATGCTGTCATACTCACTATGGTGACCACAGAGCTCTCCATGAAAGAGCCAGCTTCCAAAAGACTCAGAGCCCATTTCTAAAACCACTTTTGTGAAAATAACAAAACCCAACCCAACTCCTGGCCAAAACACAACAGAACACTGTGGTGTCCAGGTCAAGGGTCAGGTGTAGAGCTGCAGACTCAGAAGTTTTTATGAACCCTTGGAGCACTCAGCCAGAGCTCACCCCTCTTCTAATACAGAGAGTAACTCAAGGAGAAATCACACTACATAAGAAAAGGGCATCATTGTCCACTGCAGTAGAAGGGGTCTCCAGGCCCTCTGGACTAGTTGGAAGGGAAAAAGAAAGAAATCTGCAGCCACATCCAAGTGTCCGTGACAAATAAATCTGAACTGAAGCTTTCTGAGGCATTTCATTTTTATTTTTCTTACTTCTACCAGCATGACAAGCAAAAACAAAACAAAACAAAAAACCAACTTGGGGGTGAGTATGCATTTTACAATACAGATATCAGCTTGTAATATAAACATAACAATTGTTAGAAAGCTACAGTGCAAGAACAGTTTTTTAAAAAGGCAACATAATGATACCTGGAGAGGGCTAAAGCTCTCCCGCAGAAGAAATGGGTATTTCAAAACCACCAAGAAAGGATTAGATGTCATTTTTACCAAAGTTGAAACTTTAAGAAGTAGATAATTGTAGGTAATTGTTGCTCATTTCTTTCCATCAATTAAAAAAAAAGCACCAAACCAAAACTGATATAATGCACAACCATGTCCTCTGCCAGAAAAGGGCATATGCCACCACTGGCCCACCTCCAAACTTTGTTTCTTTAAAGATTTATCTTTATTTTTATTAATTGCATGTATGTATCTCTCTGAGGGTACTCATGGAAGCCAAATTTGGGCTTTCTAGAAGAGCAACAAGTGCTGTTAGCCACTAAGCCATCTCTCCAGGCCCAACATTTTAAAAGGAAAAATAAAAAAGTTTGCATGTGTGTGCATGCTCACAAATGGCAGGTCAAAGGACAACTTGTGAGAACAGGTTCTCTCCTTCCACCATGTGGGTCTCAGGCTTGGTGGCAAGGGCCTTTACCAGCTCCACCATCTCCAAAACCTAGTGGTTTCAGTCTTCAACTCATAGTAGCTATAGTTACTTGCATAATATCTCTACAAGACCAGACTCATTAACACCTGTCTCATGGAAGGGGGAAGGGCTCGTGGCGCCCTAGCCAGCTCTGTGAATTTCTATGCATTAAGCAGCTAGCAGGGGAAGGAAAGACATTGTCTTCAGTAGTGCAGCTACTGGCAAGACATCCATGTTCTCCTAAGCCATCCTAATGAAACTCACTGGGAAGTGGAAAGGGATGAGCAAGTGTGCAAAGGACAACAGAGAGAAAAAGGGTGAAAATATCAAAACACATGAATACATAAGGAAATGTCACAATGACACAGCCGCAGTGAGGAAAAGCAGTTAAAAGTGCTTCTTTCCCATGGCCTCTCCCTGCACCCACCTGGAGGCTCACAATCACCTACAACTTCAGCTCTAGGGGAATTTGATACTTGCTTTGACCTCCAATAGCACCTGCATACACGTGCACACACATGCACACAGTCACATGAAAATAAACCTTTAAAAAGAAAATGCTATAATAAACCCATTATTATGTATTATTAATATATGGAGGAAAACCCAACCCACTTTCAAGCTGGGTGGTGGTGGCACACACCTTTAATCCCAGTCCTGGCAAGGCAGAGAGGCAGGTGGATCTCGGAGTTTGAGGTCTGTAGGGCACCCTGTTTACAGAGTGAGTTCCAGGACAGCCAGAGGTACACAGAGAAACCTTGTTTCAAAAACAAAACAAACAAAATCACTTTCAAAATTCCTTTAAGTTACTATTCTGTAACTTTTACAAAGAAAGGTTTTAATTATTATAATATAGCAAGTGTTTCTTGTCCCTTTGTAACATTTCCTCCCCAAATAGATGATCAGTAGTTACAAAAACAAATTCTTGGGTGCTCCAGCAAGTCCAAAACATTGACTACAAGTCAATGTGGCTCTCATTTCAAAGGCAGACTCTACCATCTTGATGCACTGTGTGGCAAAGCACATACAGGAAGCAACAAACAGAAACCTCAAATCCACTTTGAGAGACTAGAAAAGGCAGAGACAGGAGGGAGCTGAGGACTTCACTTCCCAGAAGACTCTAGAAGGACTAGGTATTTTTCCTTCCATCTGGTCAGGAGCAAGCAGAACTGCAAAAGTCTCTATAGTGTCTGGGGACAGGTCCAAGGTACGGAACAAGAACAGAGCTCCCCTCTGCTCACAGACCTGGAGTGACCAACGGCAAACTCAAGGTCAGCGTAAATCTAGTGAAAGGTGAGAATCCTTCAATTCCTGCCCCATTTAGGATAGATGGACAGATGGAAGGAAGGAGGGAGGGAGACAGACAGACAGATTATGATGGTTAGCAGTAAGCACTAGGATTTATAGGTCATGCTTTCCTGGCTTTTTTGTTCTCTATTTTCTAATTTTTCTATACACAAGCACTTAAATTTCTCAGTTTAAATTTGCAGGCCAAAAAAAAATCACCTTTAAAAATATACTTGCTTCCAGATATAAAAATTTCATCTCTCTTTATCTACATCACATATCAAGAACTTACAATTCTGTTTTCTTCATACATCATTAGAAATGAGGCGTGCAAGTGTGTGCACATGAATGGATGGAGCAGGTGGGTGAGCACAGGGAACTAGTGAGGAAGATAGAAAGAGACCACACAGCTTTGACAGGCAAAATGAATTTCTGCCTTGGAAAATTAGAAAAATAAATTTAAAAATAAAAAAGGAAGGTTTATCCTTCAAATCTGTGTCTAACCTCCCAAGAAAGCCTTTCCTTCCAATCCCACCTACTGTAAGAAGCCTTGACATCTCCCTGCTCTGAAGACTGCTCAACACTGGACCAGCACTTAGGCACTTTCTTTACTACTTAGCCCTGTTCCCTCTCGAAAAGCAGCTATGCAGGTACTCTTCTTGCCATCTGCCAGCTGGAGAAAGGTAAGGTACAGACACACAGCAAGCAAATGGAGTGCTCTTCTGAACCCTAGTCTGTTTGAAGTCTGTGTTCTCGGTGCTACTGAATTGTGTTGGTTTTGGGCCATTAACTGGCCATTTGATGTTTTGCAGAATGGGATGAGAGGGCCACAGTCTTGGAGTACAATCAGCTCAGTCTCAGGCATTCTTTTGTTCTTGGCACTCTCCCCATAGACCCTTGCCTTAAAATTTCTATTCCTTCCTTCTGTCCTTCTGTCCGTCCGTCCATCCATCCATCCATCCATCCATCCATCCATCCATCCATCCATCCATCCATCCATCCAACCAGTGTGTATGTGTGGAAGGGATGGAACTCAAGTCATCCAACTTGGCAGTGGTACCTGCACTTTCTGAGACACCCTGCCCATATGTATCCCTACCTAACCAACATGCCCTTCAGATGCACACCTGCAAGCATGTGCGGATCTTTGAAATGAACCAAATACAAGATGCAGCCTCTATCTTTCCCTCCATTACTGAGCCCTGCCCCCTTTACAGTCTCACACAATGCAGTACCAGCCAGCACCTTCAGACTTGTTACTATTTCCCTCCACGGTAAGTATCCTGAACATCAACCTGGGGGCTGCAGAGTAAGCTCAGAAGTGTCCCTGCTGCTTATGTCAGGCAGCTCACAACTCCTCTAACTCATTTCCAGGGAGCTTGAAGCCCTCTCCCCGATTCATGAGGCACTGCACTCATGTGCACAGAGAAAAGACACACACACAGACACACACACAAAAGACTTTAAAAACACCTCATGACAATCTGACTGTGCTTCTGTTCTCTCCATAGGATCCTACCGCCCAGGCTTCCTAAAGCTACTCTGCCTGGATCAGGCTCCAGGCCCTCCATCCTCATTCCTCACCTCACACTGTCCTACCTAGAAGCTGTCTTCTGGGTCTCGGTCTCGGTCTCGGTCTCTCTCTCTCTCTCTCAAGATAAGGTTTCTCTATGTAGCCTTGGCTGTCCTGGAACTTCCTCTCTAGCCCAGGATGGCCTTGAACTCAGAGAATGATCTGTCTTTGTCTCCTGTCTAGTCCTTCCTTTGGTGGCCTCCTCCTAGGAGGTTCAGCTCATAGCACACCACTTCCTCTAAGAGAGCTTCTCACCTGCCCGTTTAAAGCAGTCTGCACTCTCCTCCCACACCTCAGTGGGTTGCCATCTGTGGTCACTAGTATGTGTGAGTGCTGTTTATACCCCTCTCCTCTAAAGGGTGACATGGGGCAGGTTTATCTGCTGCACACACAGCCCCACAGGTGCTCATGGGATGCTGAACAAGTAAAGAACTGCCAAGTCTAGGTCAAGCCCCCAGCCCTCACCTGACACTCAGTAGCGCCTGCTCACTGGTGGTGCTACCTTCGTGGTCTCTTCCTTCAGTCCAATCTACCTTCTAAAATTGACAAGAGATCTAAAAAACATATTTGATCCCTGATTAAAAGCCTAAAGTTCCCCTACAGTCTCCATGTTAAGTCCAAGTTTCTCCACATGACATGAATAATTTGGTTTTAACTCCTCTTTTTGGTAATGACTTCTCTACTACCACCAACTCCACCCAGTGACTTGATTATGTTGTCACTTGATGTTCCAGAAAATACCAAATTGTTTTCTTTACAACTTTTTTGTTCTAGTTTGTTTGTCTGTTTGTTTTTAAACAGGGTCTTGTTCTGCAGCCCAGGCTGGCTTCCCCAGTGCTGGGATTCCTAGCATGCAATATTATGCCTAATTCCTTTCTTCTGAAGAGCATCTTGCCTTCATCCTACCCTTACAAGTGCTCTCAACATCCAGACCAGTGCTGTACTCTGCAAGTACTTCTCAGACCCTTTCACTAAATTCTCCAATTCTTCTTTTTCTATTGATACAGGATCTCTGTGAAGTCCAGACTGGCTTTAAACTAGTGATCCTCCTACCTCAGCCTCTCAGTGAGCCACCCCATGTTTCCAGATAAATCTGACTTTTAAGAAAAATTTAAAATACAGTGGGGGGTAGAAGGGAGTCAGATATATATGCCTCAGTGGCTAAGAGCTTGCAAAGAATCAGTTCAACGCCCAGCAACTACATGTAATGATTTGTAACTTCAGTTCCAGGGGACTGATACCCTCTAGCCTCCTTGGTACTATGAATGTGGTATGCAGACATGTATGTAACCAAAACAAACCAAAATAAATAGATAAATAAATGGATCTATAGACTTTATTTGACATATTAAAGAATACACATGTTGGGTATACTGGTAGACACCCTTGATCCCAGCACTTGGAAAGGAGGGCAGATGGGTCTTTATGAGTTCATTAGCCTGTCTATATAAGTGAGCTCTAGGCCAGTTTGATTTACATGAGATTCTGTCTGAAAACCACCAAAAACCCAAGTAACATGTATTGCATCAGTACTTCATTGATGAGTCCATGCCTGGACTCTACCTGTCCATTCTTCTGAGTTGCTAAGAAGGCAAGGTCAAACTGGCAACCACACCCAGTGGGGCTTACAAGCCTACAACCAGGAAGGTTCTGGAATTAATTTCCAGTTCCAGCAATATCATGATAACTCCATGAACTTGCTGATGTGTACTTAGCATTTCTTTGGAGATTTCTTCATCCATAAAGTGAAAACCAACCATCCACCCTCCTATGTACAAGTAACAGGAACCTCTAAATCTCACACCAATGCTGAGTGTAGCACAAGGACATCTTTTTACAACATCTCTGGCACTCTGAGAAGTGCAGCCTTTGTGCTTGGGAGAAATGGATTCACACCACCAAAGACTTGTGAAGGGCACTTGGTTTCAATCTCGAGCTCCAAATGCCAACCTGGCATTAAAACTTGCACAGTCCTCACATTCCGAACAGCCACTTCAGCTGCAATCAAAGAGTAGGCAAGAACTTGTGCTTACATCATGAAGAAGGAGGATCTGCTTTCTATCCGGTGGCTCCATCACCAGGACAGAAGGGGTCTGGCCATCAGAGTCATGTGGACTCTAACTCCCCCACCCTCCCCCAACACAACACACAAACCTTTCTTGTTCTCTAAGTGGCATTCTGTGCCATCCTCTGTCAGAACTGCCTTTGGTTCTTGTTTACCAACAACTTGGCACAGGGTTCAATCCATTCCCAGTCCATCACACGCTCTTCTACCCAAACACAAGCAAAACCCCATAATGATTCCAACTGCAGTTTCTGTTAACAATGCAGAAGAGTAACTTTGGGTCATCTTTCCCAGTCCTCATCAATATAGATAGACAGACAGACAGACAAACAAAATCACCCAGTTACTTACAAATCACTTCCTCTGATGGCATTAGTAAAACGTCTGGATAAATAGATACTTTCCTGATTAAGATTTTTAAAGTAAATGGAGTCAAATAGCTTTTCTCTTCAGCTGTCAATGTAGAGGACAAGTTTATTCCTAGTAAACCCAAAGGACCCAGGATGGTTCTGAACGCGCAGACAGCAAATGCCATAAGGACTACAAAGAATCAGAACTGCGGCTGTTTTCTGCTGCTATTCTTCTCCCTTCCCAAAACCACTTCTTACATTAGACACGAGAGCATGCTGCTCCAGGCACATGATACTAAAACCAAGCAGCAGGACAAACCACTTGTCCTTCTGACATGAAGCCACCTTTACATAACAATTCATAAAAGGCTGAGTAACAAGGTGGAGATTAGAATCTAGAGTGTCTACCTCATCAAGTCTACTTCACCTCTGCCATGTTCTAGGAAAGTCACGCTAAAACAGGAGAGAAAGACTATCAAATATGTGGTAATATTTGGAGCTGAAAATCTACTATAATGGCTTGAATAAGTACAATCTATTTGACAACTTCTGCCTGCTATGTGTATTTATATATATCAAGAACTGGATGTAAAGTACACACCTTTAATCCCTAGGTTCTGCAGAAACAGAAGGATCTCTGTGAGTTCCAGGTCAGCCTGGTCTACAGAGTGAGTTCCAGGACAGCCAAGACTACACAATAAGACCCCTGCCTCAAAACAAAACAAAAATCACACCTCAAGTTATCAATATGCTTGCCTCTATTATTGAAGTGATGTATGCTTATGCATATGTATGCATGAGGCACACATCTGTGAAGATCAGAGGTCAACATCCTGAAGCTTTCTCTACTGTTCTGTATCTTTTTTTCTTCAAACAGGGTCTCTTGGAGCTCACTGACTGTCATCTAGACTGACTGGTGAATCCCTGGAATCCTTCGGTCTCCTCTTCCCAAGACTAGGATTAAAGACACATTGGCCATGCCTGGCTTTTTATGTGGGCGCTGGAAATCCCAAGTCACACTTTACCCACTGAGGCATCTCCCCACCCCCATGCAGAAGGATTTAAGGTATCTGTAGATAGCTGATCATTCTCTGCACAAATGCACAATTACCTTGAGGAAAAACAAGTTCAGAACACTAATCCACAACATTTAAACTGGTGTAATACGAGGTAAAGACAGCAGAGCAGGTGAAAAATGGCTTGGTTCAACATGTAAAATAAGGCCCACTACCCTTGAGTAAGAACAGAGCTCTTACAGGGGTTCAACAGCTCAGGCGGGGTGCTACTTACTTCCTCATTAAACAGCTTGCTAGTTTCTTTTTTGATGGGGTCTATGAGCTGGACTTGGCCTGCGGAAAAGCCCACTAGGAGAGATACACTTTCTGCTGTGGCTGTTAGGTGGTTGAAGTCATGACAGGTAGGCTGTGTTCCTTTGTATATCCTTTTATCTATTGGTTTACTCAAGTCAGCAGCCTGGAGGAAAGAGAAAAATACACACAGTAAACAACATATTGAGTTGAGAAAGCTAAGTTTAACTATTTCATATGCTACTCCATTATAAACTTCAATTTTAAAAGCAAAAGCTATTTAAAATACTGCTTCAATTGTGACTTAAATTCACCTCATGTTTTATAAAAGCAATTTCACATATGTAGCCAACTAGATGTTAGATTATCTATAAAATATTCATTTGGAACTGTTGTTTCCACAATTTTTCCTCCTTCAAATGTGTAACAAGGACTCCCAAACTTCAGATGGAAAACCCCTTTGATCCTAAATTCCATTATTTCCAAATGCATTGCAAGAAGTCTAACAGAGTAAGTCTATGCACATACAGTTCAGGTGTGTCTAGAGTACCTGAAAGACCACTGCTCAGTTACCTAGAGTTAATGGTACTCAAAGTGTGGACTACAGACTGGCAGGCAGCAGCATTAACTAGAAACTCAGAATGCAAATTCTCTGTGCATTAGAAATGATGGGAGTAACCTAGAAGCTGTAGCTTTACAAGCCTCCCAAGTGATCAGATGCCCATGATCTGAGAACCACCACCAGGGGCGGCTTCTGCTGCTGCCATCACCACTACTGCTTACAGCAGCCCTGCAACATCCTACATCGAGAGCAGTCACCGCCCTGCTTGGTTAATGTCAGAGCTGGACTTGGAACCTAGCTCTGTTGACCATAAGCAGATGGGGGAGAATATACATTCAACACTCTAAGGTCAAAAGCAAATAGTGACTTTTCAATGTGTCCCCAACTCCCCTCTCCCCCATTCCCATTCTGTGCCATTAAAAAATGTTGTTTGTTTTGTTTTGGTTTTGGTTTTTCAAGACAGGGTTTTTCAGTAGCTATGGAGCTAGTCCACTCATTATGTAGACTAGGCTGGCCTCGAACTCACAGGGATCCACCTGCCTCTCTGCCTCTCAAGGGCTGGGATTAAAGGCATGCGCTACCACTGCTCAGATTGTTTTGGTTTTTTTGTTGTTGTTGTTGTTTTGCTTTTTGTTTTTTCCAAAAGAGGGTTTCTCTGTGTAGTGCTGGCTGTCCTGAAACTTACTCTGTAGACCAGGCTAACCTTGAACTCACTGAAATACACCTGCCTCTGCCTCCCCAGTGCTGGGATTAAACGTATGTGTCATCACCACCTGGCTAAAAAAAAAATGGTTTTAACATTCATCAAGTGTATGTACACACGGGTGCCATGTGCAGTGTGTGAAGGCCAAGGAACAAGTTGTAGAAGTCAGGGTTCTGCTTCCACCATGCGGGTCGCCGGGATTGAACTCTGATCCATGCGTTTCCCTTTTTCCCAAGATGCTTATTTTCTTGAAGAAATGTCACACATTAAGTGCAATATGCTAAATTGTTTCTGTTGAACAAAGGCAGCCAGACCCCCTCGGTGCAGGTGCTTACTGCCAAGCCCAGTGACTGCACATACACTCCTCCACAGACGCAGACACATTTAAAGTAGATAAAAAGGAAAAGATAAAACCACAGGTGGCGACAGTATCATTCCTACGCATGTCGCGCTGTCTGTCTATTCTTTATAGCATTCTTCTCTTCACCTCAGGCACCATCGAAAACCCACAGGTTCCCTCCCTTCTTCCAAAGGGGCCTGTGACACAATATGACTTATTATTCTGTTTTATTCCCAAAGAATAAATACTGACTAGAAAAGAGGACTTCAAAATTGTGAGTGACTTTAAGCAAGCTGGAAACAGAGGATTTCATAGTACCCGGGAGGGCCATGAGCACAAAGGAAGCGGACCAGCCTTCCAGCTTTGCCTCTATTGAAACACACAAGGGGTGCTTGCCTTTAATTTAGGCACGTGAGAGGCAAAGGCAAGCAAGATCTCTGAGTTCAGGGGCCAGCCTGGTCTAAAGAAAGCTCCAAGCCAGTCAGGGCTATGCAATGAGATCAACAAACAAACAAACCAAAAAACCAAAACCACAAATGGGACTTTTCTGTTCTACCTACTGTGGGATTGTCTGGAGGGTGAAACAAGGGAGTGTGCACATGAAACAGCACTGAAATAAATGTAGGTAACACTAATTCAAAACAAAGGGTGTTGACCTTGTTGCAGGGAGAATGGGTGAGGAGGCACCTGCTGTGAGAAGAGATGGACTCACAACAGCTGGGTAGAGTCGGAGCCAGAAAGCACCTAAAGGGACCCAAGACAGACTTGATGGAAGGCTCCTGCTGGGCCCTAAAGGCTGGGCAAGAAGATCCCAGGCTGTGGAAAAGAGAGTAAGCCATCCCTGAACAATGAAGTTACCAGAAGGAAAAATGGCTGAAATAAGATACAACTGGCAGCTGAAGAATAAAACTCCATTTAGAAGTGCAAATCACTAAATTATTACTTTAAAAAATATTTCACATGTGGGAGGCAGAGACAGGCGGATCTCTGTGAGTTCAAGGCCAGCCTGGTCTACAA
>LOEQ01000263.1:811938-826348 GCA_001685075.1 Bramus lutescens | reverse complement strand
AGAGAGAGAGAGATGCTGTCAACAAGCCTGACAACCTGAGTTCCCCAGGACCTGCATGAAGGTACGAACAGACTCCTACAAGTTGTTCTCTGACCTCCATGTGCACACCCTGGCATGTGCGTGCACACACACAAGGACACACAAATAAACAAGTAAATGTGATTAAATTTTTAAAAGAAAACAATTTTTAAATGTTGCTTACATAAAGCTTGGACCTTCTTCATCCATTTCTGGATTTGCACATTAGATATACTTTTCTCTCTATCATAGAAGCAGAGCCACACTTGTGAAATGATCCTCTGTCGCCGGTCTCTCTTTCATTGTCCCAGCAATATGCTCAAAGAAATGAGCATTCTGTTGAGGCCAGCTGGGGCCGGGGTGGTCCTGGCCATTTCTAATAACACTCCTGAATAAAACCGGGGATGCACCTGACCTTGTGGATGCCTGGGGAGAAAAGGGGTCAGTGTTTCTCAATACAAATCTCCTTCCTTGTTTTGCATCATGATGAACTGTGGGCTTGTGTGTCCTCCAAGAGAGCCTGAGAAGGCATTTAAAAAGTGACGGAGAGTGGCTTGGAAATCTCCCTTATTCCACAAATCGCTGCCTCCCTGGAGTCTCCCTAACGCCTCCACTCTCCCTTCACCTGACAAGCATTTGACTGGAGAGGCAAGCGTATAAATTCACCACTGCGGTTAGCGGGCTGGATACTAAACAGACGTGTTTACAGGGGTCTGAGTGATGTGGAAGATGGATGGAGCCCCGGACAGCTGGGGTTAGAAGTTAGGCAATAGTTGCGTGGGATTCAGAGACAGCGGTGGGTGGGGGTGGAGCTTGATGTTTGGGAGAGGACTTGAGCCAGGAGCAACTGAAAGGAAGGGAGAGCTCCGGGCCCAGGTTTGGGAGAGCCTCAGATTTGGAGCCCGGATCATTAGACAGTGGGATTCCCAGAAGACCGTCTAAAGTTCTGTTCTGTACTTGAAAGCTCTGCTTGCTCCTCAATCTCCCTCTGTCGCTCTGTCTCTTTTCTGTCTCTTTCCATCTCTCTCTGTGTTTCTGTGTGTGTGCACGTGCGTATGTGCGTAGAGGTCAGAAGTAGACAGATGTCATATATCTTTCTCAATTGCTGACCATCTCATTCTTCTGAGGCATAGTCTCTCATTCACTCAGGCTCATCATTCACCTTGATCACCTAAAAAGTCCCGTGATCCTCTTATCTTTACTTCCCCGGCACTGGGATGACAGCCAGTGAGCTTCCAATCTCTTACATAAGGTCTGGAAACTGAGCTCTGACTCTCACTCAGCCTTACTTGGCGAATACTTTATCTTCTGAGCCATCTCCCCAGGGCCCTCCAGTCCATCATATTGTTCCCAGGATGCTCACAGCTCCAACCCACCAGCCTGAGTCCCGACTCTCATTCTTAGGTTTGGATGATGGTAGTCACTCCTGCATGGCTCCATACTGAGAAACAGTCCATCCTGTGTGAAAGGTTTTGGACAGTTCCTGGAATGCAGTAAGAGCATCGAGAATGTCAGCTCTGCCACCATTATCAGGTACTTCCCAGCCCTCTAGTCTGAACCCTGAACTCCTGTGCCCTTCTCTGATCTCCAAAACCGTCACTGTATTCTTCCACTCCCAAAAAGCTTCTGCAAGGGAAGTCTTTGTTGTAAGACTTGTCAGTGTAAGTCAAAGTCAACATGGAGATTCCTCCCTCAGCTCTGCATCCTCTCTCTCTCTCTCTCTCTCTCTCTCTCCTCTCTCTCTCTTCCTCCCTCCCTCCATCCCTCCCCTCACTCTGTTGTGCAAAACAATACAATCAGGGCAGAAGTCCCTCCCCTGGGGCACTGGCAATCTGACAGGCTCCTGTGGCAGCTTGCTTGTTTCTTCCTGAGCTCTCTAAGGGCTCACAGATGCCTCTGCTTCTGTCACTCACTTCCCACAAGAGGGAGGCTCCTCAGATACTGTAAATATTATCATCTCTCCTTTTCTCCCAGCATCAGAATAAGCAGAATAAGAGGGTGAGCAAGTTTTTCCTCCTTTCAGGTGGAGTTTAAATTGGCAAAACCCACAAACAACTCTGTCTCACATCCTAGGGGGAAAGGAAGAGTGAATTCACTGGCCAGATAATTAGACTGAGCTTTTGGTCCCCCCAGCTACAGTGGGACTTGGGATACCTTAGAAAGAATCTCAATTCATCAACATGGCTACAGACTAGCAGGGAAACCAGTCAAGGCTATCCAGCTGGGGTTTTAGCTACTTTCTACATTGCTATCATAAACTACCTCACAAATTCAGGGAGGGAGGGTTTGATTTTGGTTCACAGTTTCAGGGGGATTTCAGTCCATCATAATGAGGAAGAGCTACGGCAGAGTTCACGACAGCAGGAACATGTGATGTAGACTTCTCACATCTTGGTGGGCCAGGAAGCACAGAAGATAAACCAGAAGCAGAAGTGGGTGTAGCCCTCAAAGGCCCGCTCCTAGTAACCCGATTCCACCAGCTAGGCCCCATCTCCTGAAGGCTCACAGTCTCCCAAAACAGCACCATCACCTGGGGACTAATTGCTCAAACACATGAGCCTGTGAGGGACAGTTCACATATAATCCATAACGGTTTCCAAATTGCTACAAGATCAGATGAGGGCAATGACTCCCGAGGGGGGGGGCAGAAATGGTCAAAAGGGGGAGTTGGCTTGATAGCATCTTCTAGAAAGGACCAGAATGCTTAAATGGGGGGAGGTGAGTATTGCTCATGTGTCACAACCTTCAAAGTTTATGTCTACACAGGAATTTTTTTTTTAACCAGAGAAAGGGTGGAAAAAGAGACAAGGTCACCCCACATTTATAACTCTTTAAGAGATTTATTTTATTATTATTTTTATTTGTGTGTGTGAAAGAGTGAGAGAGAGCACAACCAAGTATCCACAAGATCCCCCACAGAGGCCAGAAGAGGATGTCAGGTCCCTAGAGCCAGAGTGACAGATGGGTGTGAGCTGCCCGACATGGGCGCTGGGAACTGAACTCCAGTCCTCTGCAAGAGCAGCAAGCTCTCCTAACTGGAGCTGCCTCTCCAGCCTCACACTTTATATTCAGACTCAAATCAGAACTCTCGCAGGAATGTGAATTCATGCAAAACCTGTAAAAACAACAAATTGGCCAAATGAGTCAAGAGCCTTAAAAATATCCAAAATTTTTTACTGGCTAGAGTGGGAGCCTAAGAAAATCACTTCAAACACAGGAAAAAGAGGTTTGCTGTGGTGTTATTCATAGTGGAGAGAAATGGGAATATCCCATCTGCCCATTTGTAGGGGAAGAGTGAGAAAAACACAGAGGGCTCTTCCTCAGGAACCATCTGGCAGCATGCCAGTGAGGAACACTGTGGGGAGGCACATCACACGACTGGAAAACAGTCCTGCTAAGATTTATGTACACTGTGAATGTCATAGCTGCAGAGAACAGTGACAGTTAAAATCTTGTGTACACAACACTTCCAACAATTGGCACCAAATAGTGAAGAGTATGCTTGTTTCTTTTTAAACTTCTGCATTGGGGAGGCCCAAAAATGTGAGCCTATTTCCACATTGAACAAAGGTCAGAGTGTTGGAACTTACCTCTAGTTCTTCAAGGTTATTGTGTTTCTACCTCAAACAAAAGTCCCACCTAGATTTAGATCAGAGAGTTCTGCTCTCTCAGGGTTATTGTCATCACATATGCCTAATACCCAAACTTTGTATTTCAGGAATAGAGAAATAGATATATTTATACTCCAAAAGTCTAAGAATCCAACTAAGTTCTAGTTCCCTTAAGGAGATAGCATTGGATTCCACCGAGGGAGTGGTTTGCCTATAGAATGTTTTGGTCTAGGGTGTGAGCGCAACTTCTTTTGTTCTAGCAACAGAATGTTTAACTATGAATGCAGGCCATAACTTTCAATTGGTCTGTTCATTTCCTTGTATCATGTTAATGCAGTTTTTTGTCTTACTCCTACCTTTCAGGGTCAGGGATATTTAAAGCAATTGAAAATTAAATGCGGGCGAATTTCAGTACTCATTGGAATTCTCTCACAATACTATTCTATGTTTCTCCATTTTATTATTTTCTTTCATGTCCTCATATTCTTTACTAATATTTTCTAAATCCCCATGCCTCTACCCTGGCAAGAGGTATTTTTGTCAAGGCTGTTCCCAGACAAAGCATTTTAAACAATTTTAGTATTTTATTTTATATGTATGGGTGTTTTATCTGCACGTATGTCTGTGAATCATGCCTAGTGCCTTCAGAGGGCACAAGAGGGCATTGGGTCCCCTAAAACTGAAGTTACAGATGGTTGTGAACCTCCATGTAGGTGCTGGGAATTGAACCTGAGCCCTCTGGAAGAGCAGCCAGTGCTCTTAACCACTGAGCTATCTCTCTAGCCCTCTTCTGTGTTTTTAAAGACTTTGATAATGATATAGTTTAGTTTTTTAAAAGACATAATTTTTTATTGATTCTTTGGGAATTTCACATCATGAACCCCAATTCCACTCATCTCCCAGTCCCCCCATATCTGCCCCTCACCCTTGAAGTATCCCCAAAAGAGAAAAAATTTTAAATTAAAAACAAAACAAACAAACCCGCTTCACTCCTCCACCCTTCCTGCCTCTTTAACACCTCTTCATTCATCTTAGCGGCACCGGGAGGGAATATCAGCCTTACTTACACATGATTCATTGGTCTGGTTCAAGGCCTCTGATTCCTGGCCCATTATCATCACTGAGCCCTCACCAAAACTCCTCTGGATATCCTGTGGCCTCCCAGAGCCATGGAGATCCTGTGGGTATCATTCCACAGGGCCAGTTCTTTTCACACACTCTAGCAGGACGTAGATGGGGTAGATGTTAGGGTGGGCCAACCCAAGGCCCTGGTTGTGGTCAGACCACGCCACTGGGGCTGCCCTACTCAGGCGAGGGGCGGAGCCAGCTCTTCTCCTCCTATGCCATCATTGCCAGTTCTCCCACGCCTGTGGCGAGAGGTGGGGCCATCTCTCCCCAGTGTTGGAGGTGGGAGTTGGATGGGGAGGTGTGCACAGCTCTCGGGATGTGTCCAGTGAAGGGGATAGGGAGTGAGAGGGTGGGGATGGGGATGTTCACAGCCCTCCTTCAGTGTCTAGTGAAAGCCAGGGCCAGGAAAGGGTGGGACGGCTCAGCACGGCCCTCTGGTTTTATCACTACTGGTTCCTATGGCCTCCTGGGATAACCTGGGCCACAAACCCTAGCGGCAGCAGGACCACAGACATGACTCTCAGCAGCAGCTCGCCCGGAAAACATCATGGCTCTGGATGGCAGCACAGGCCATTCAGATCAGCATGGCTCTGGCAGTGGCACAGCCCCCAGGCGTCCATGGGGCCTTTGGTGGCAACACAAGCAAAGAATGTCACCACAGACCCTGGCTGCAGTAGGACCATGGATCCTGAGGTCACCACGGCCCCAGGTGGCAAGCAGGTCACCCACATCAGCATACCCCTCACCACCTTCACGGATCCATTCCGCCTCTTTCCACATCACATGAACCATTCTGCTTTCCTAGGTCTCCCATTTCCTCACCACATATTTGCCCATCATACTGGTGTCCACCTGTCGCTCCAACCCACGTTGGCCTGTGGTTGAATTCCATCTGCTTGAGCAGAATGGCATCAGGTGGGCTGTGGATGTCTTCCCACCAGCCCAGGCTTTGAGGACCCAGCCTGGCTTGTGGGTGGCCAGCACCTGCCTGAGCCAAATCGAAATGTTTCACTTTTAACATGGAAAAAAATAACTGTAGGCCTTCAAAGTAGAACACCCATCAAGAGATGTTGCTTTAATATCGAAATGAAAAGCTTTACATGGGATTATTCTCCTAATTTTTTCCCTTACCGTATAAAAGTCTGTGGGTGTTCAAATTCAGCCACTCCGAGTGTATTAACACACCTTTGCCCTCTCAAAATGCCCACGCTGCCTTAGCTTTCAAATGCAAGCAGGGAGGCTGTCCAGTCGGGCAGAAGCAGTTGCCATCTACGTAGCTAAATATAGACCACTGCTTACACAGGAAGCCGGGGAGGAACTTAAGATAAAATCTTCCTTTGGATGACCTGATTCACCTAAGACGTTGGGTGCTCATCACACGCAGTCCTGGGCAGTCTCACAGACGGTCTCACTGCCCTCTTCCAGCCCAGAAGCCTGTAGATAGGGAAGGATCACAGAGGGAGATCATAAGGAGGGGGCTGGGGGTACCATTCCCTCGCGTGGTGAGGACAAGCAAGGCTGACTCCCAACCGGCCCTCTGTGACAACAGCTCAGAAGTGCCCACCCAGCAGTCCCTGCAGAAAGGAGAAATCTGAGTCAGAAGGGAAGCAGTGTCTTGAAGATAAGGGGATTCTCCTGTTAGGTCTGGCTAGGTAGGTGTGAGGCAGGAAGTCTCCAGTGATGCTTGCCTGAGCTCCTACTCTGACTTCCGGCAGAATGGCAAGTCTCCCTTGAGCCTGGCATGAGGCAGCTCCAGAGGGTCCACTGTGGTTCAAAGCTTGCCAGCCTGTGAGCCTTAACTCTTAATTATGGCTGTTCTTAGGAGACAGCAAGGGAGCTGGGGATGAGGCTCTGTTGGTAGATTGCTTGCCCAGGATGCATGAAACCCTGGGTTTGATCTCCTGTATAAATAAAGCAGGGACAGCAGCATCCAACTCTAATCCCTACAATCAGGAGGAGGAAACAGGAGGATCAGAAGTTCAAGATCATCCTCAGCTACATGATAAGTTTGAAGCCAGCCTTGTGTACACAAGACTGTCTCAAAAAAAAAAAAATACAGGGGGCTGGAGAGATGGCTCAGTGGTTAAGAGCATTGCCTGCTCTTNGCCTGCAGACATGCACACAGACAGAATATTGTATACATAATAAATAAATAAAAATACAAAAGAAAGAAAGTTGCTTAAAAAGAGCCTTCAGGAGCTGGGTGTGGTGGCACATGTTTTTAATCAGGGAGCAGAGGCAGGTGGATCTCTGTGGGTTTGAGGCCAGTCTGGTCTACAAAGTAAGTTCGAGACAGTCAAGGCTATACACAGAGAAACCCTGTCTCAAAAAAAAAAAAAAGAAAAGAAAAAAGAAAAGAGAGAAAAGAGAGAAAAGAGCCTTCAAGGAACTAACTGATGACTTCATTAGGAAGCAAACGGGAGAGGCATTCTCAAGAATACTAATGTTTTTCAGACACCTGAGGTTTGACAGTCTCCAAGGGGCTTCCTGGAAGAGTCTGGGTCTTTGAACCGTCTGATTTCCCCTGCCCTTATTTGTTTGACCAGTCAGAGATGGGTTTCTTGTTACTGTTACTTCTTCTTGTTTCTTGTTACTGTTTTACTTCTGTTTTTTTTCTTCTCTTCCCCCCCCCACAGGGTTTCTCTGTAGACCAGGCTGGCCTCAAACTCACAGAGATTCGCCTGTCTCTGGCTCCTGAGTGCTGGGATTAAAGGCATGCGCCACCGCCATGTTTTACTTGTTGAGATAGCGTAAAGTGGTTTGAAACTAAATGTCCCTTACAGGCTCAGCTATTTGAACACTTGGTCCCCATTTGGTGGTGCTGTTTGGGGAGGTGTAGGAGGTGTGGCCTAGCTGGCGGAAGTGGTCACCAGGGAGGGCTTTGAGAATATAAAGCCTCAAGCCGCTTCCAGTTGGCTCTTTCTGCTTCCTGCCCCTGTTGCCCAGTCTGCAGCTGGAGACTGTGTCTCCCAGCCATGATGGGTCTTTTCCTTCTAAGAACTGTAAGCCCAAATAATGCCCTCCTTCCTTAAGTTCCTTGGTCAGGCTGTTTTATCACAACAGAAGAATAACTGATGAGCCGTGTTTCACTGTGAATCCCTGACCGACCAAGAACTTGCTATATATCCATCTGTCTTTGCCTCCCATGTGCTGCCAGGCCCAGTGGGACTAATGTTTTATAGGGAAACATTGCAAAGGATAATAAGCCCAGGCATCCTTCTTCAAGGTTTCCAATAATTCTGATAATTACCAGTACATAGCTGATCATCGCCTCCTTCCCCACCAATTATTCACAAGCCAATCTCAAGCACCATGTCCTTCCATCCCTTACGAGTTCACAGGCACACCCATACACATGGACTAAAAGTAAATAAATAAGTGTAATTTTAAAATATATAAACCTGCCAGACGTGATAATGTCTGCCTTTAATCTTAGCACTTGAGAGGCAGAGGTAGACGGAACTCTGCATTCAAGGCCAGTCTGATTTATACAGGGAGTTAGTTGCAGGGCAGCCAGACCACACTGAGACCGTGCCTGCCTCCCTCCCTCCCTCCCTCCCTCTCCATCCCTCTCCCNGGGGGGGATAACATCTATCTTTGAGGACAAAGTGGAACTGGGAACTGAATCTAGGGCCTCGTGCAAACTACCAAAATGCCCTGAAGAGAGCTATACCCCTAGTGTTAAAGTCTTTTACAAACATCACAAGTCTACCATGTCTTTTTTTTTAAGATCTCTTTTATGTGTATGAATGTTTTGCCTGCATGGATGTATAGGCACCATGTGTGTACCTGGTGCCTGCAAAGGTTAGAAGAAATCTTTGGATCCCCTGGAACTGGAATTCTGGATGGTTCTGAGCTGCCATGTGGGTGCTGGGAACTGAATCTTGGTCCTCTGTGAGATCAACAAGTGTATTTAACCAACGAGCCATCTATCCAACCCAAGTCTCCCATATTGAATCAAAACAAAATTAGTTCTTGAAAATGTACACATATCTAGACAGGCTCTGCCTTTTCCTGAGACAGGCCCAAGTGTATTCATTTGAAGCAGGACTCAGTGAGTTCCTAAGACAAAGGGATGCATTCTGAAACTCTGAGATGAAAATTTAGGGCTGGTGACAGTGTAGCAGTCCTAACGGGTGCCAGTCACTGAAGCCAAGCAATTGTTCAGCCACTCACGCATAGATATTGTCAGGTGTCTCCCATATGCCAGGCCTGGGATAATGGCACGCTCATCAACTACCCTGTTCAACCAACTTACATCTGTCTAAGTGTGTCACCATCTCATGCCTCCAGCACCCTTCTGATGGCTAACCTCGTGTGGCTGAGAGCGGTTTGTTTACCATATTTGGCACCTGTGGTGATGTCACTAAAATCCCTTTGGACTCTGGCTCCCTTTCGCCAGTCGGGCATGCCTGGCACCTCTGCATATTCCCTAGAAGCTTCTGGGATGGTTTTCAGAGCTCAGCCCCTGGGCAGTGAAGCTGCTTTCCTCTGGAAATATTACCTTTCCCTTGAGCAACTAGAACCAGGCAAAAGCGAATTGGAGATTAGAAAAAGTCCAGATCCTTTGCAGGGCTCAGAGTGGTGAACCAGATCTGAGGTGTCTCTCATCTGTAGCTCCCCAGAGGTGGTGTGTCTGGGATAAGAAGTAGGCTTCCCTCCCTGTCTTACTGTTTCTCTGTCCTGCGGATCCATTACCCCAAATCTCCTGAGCTGAATTTGCGAGTCCAGGTTCAGGGTCTTGTTATGCCCCCCTGGAACTAACTGGATAGCTTAGGCTGGCCTGTAACTCACTGTGTATGTAGCTCAAGTGGCCTGGAACTCACTATGTAGCTCAGGCTGGCCTTCAACTTGTGATGACCCTCATCCCTCTGCCTCCAGAGTGCTGGAATCACAGGTTCTGCCATGACTTGGGATGTTTTGGCAGACCTCAACTTTAATACAAAATCTGTATGCTACTTCCAGTGTCACTCAGAATACAATCTCTCTAATGACCACCCACACTTTCATCCTGTCTTTTACCTTATAATCCCCCCAAACCAGGATGCTGAACTTCAAAACAACCTCACATCGGCACATCCACTCTTGCACTTAACAAATCATGAGGGTTTTTATTCATTTTACGAAAGAATTCGCAATGGGGTTCTTCGCACAGAGAGCCCCACTTGAGTGTTTAAAATAAAATTACTAGATTTTACAAAAAAAAGACCTAAAGTAAATTTCCAGAAATAACATATCCCATAAAGAGCAGGAGCCTGAGTACCAACCCAATAATTGAGACTTTCAAACTCTCCTTGTGAAAGGCTTTCTCCTGAGCCCCCCTGCTAAGTCTCTGACTCTTTTTTTCTCCAACCCCCTAGGCCATACCCTGAAGGGAGTTGCTATGGTGACCATGGGACTGTGACCTCCCGAGTAGCTGGGGCTCAGAAGAAAGGATTTCCCAGTGTGGCTGAGAAGTGGAAAGCCTGGGAAAGGGCTGGAGACTGGGAAAAGAACTCACACGCTTGCTGAATGTTCTGGAGCTGATGGAGATCAGCCTGCTACCCATGGGCAAAGATGCTAACTAACAACATGGGTTCAGACAAAGTGTGCACCAAGGGAAAGCATCCTGGGAAGGCGGGCTGCCACTGAATGACTCTTAATTAATTTATTATGAGAGGCCATGGGAATAAAAGAAGGGTCACTCCATATGTAAATGACTCTGTCTTTAATCTCAGGATCTGAACCCATTTAACCAAGGAAATGAAAGCCATGTCACTTTTGTTTAATTAGCTCAAATGAGGGCCAAACAGGCTTGCGTGCGGGAACCTGCACTGGAACTCGCTCGTTCCCACCTACTTAGCACAAAGACCACGACGACCTCTGTCCTGCTCCTTTCTCCTTAAGTTATTAATATTCGTAGTGACAGGTGTAGTACATGGTCATTATAACCACTCAAAGGATGCAGCATTTTTTAACCTTTATGTGTGTGTGTGTGTGAGCAGGTGTGCATGTATCCACATGCAAGGTTTAGACATTCCAGGATTACAGATGTGCACTGTTGTGTCTGATTTCGCATGCATTCAAGGGTTCCAAACTCAGGTCCTTAAGCCTGTATATCAAGTGTATTACACACTGAACCATCTCCCCAGCCCAATACAGGGGTTTTTGTCGTTTGTTTGTTTGCTTTGAGACAGGGTCTCACTAGGTAGCTCTAATTGGGATGGAACTCCCTTCGTAGACCAAACTGTCCTTGAACTCAAAGAAAGCCTCCTGTTTTGCCACCTGAGGGCTGGGATCAAAATTTTATGCCACCATGTTCAGCAAGAGTTAATTTTTTGATGACTGGGTGGTTTTTTGAACTATTTTCTTTCTCTCTGTGTGTGTGTGTGTGTGTGTGTGTGTGTGTGTGTGTGTGTGAAGAGTACACCCCAGCATGCATTTGGATATCAGGGAAAAATTCGTGGGAACTAGTTTTCCCTTCCTACCATAAGGGCTGAGGGATTAAACGCAGGTTGTCAGGCTCGGCAGCAGGTACCCCACCCAGTCATCTCACTAGCTCTCAGTGAGAGCTTTTCAAGTTTATATCTCCTATTGCACCAGTCCAGGTCATTTCTCACTGGCCCTGTGAACATCTGGAGTCTACAGCCTTCCAGATTGTTATTGTGTTATGCTATGTTATGTTGTGTTGTGCTATGTTGTGTTATGTTGAAATAGGATCAAACTCTAAAGCAAGGCAGTGATGGTGCACACCTGTAATCCCAGCATTTGGGAGGCAGAGGAAGGCAGATCTGTGAGTTTGAAACCAGCCTGGTCTTCAGAGTGAGTTTCAGGACAGCCAGGGTTACACAGAGAAACCCTGACTGAAAACCTGAAAAAAAAAAAAAGAAGAAGAAAGGAAGGAAGGAAGGAAGGAAGAAAAGAAAAAAGAAAAGAAAGAAAAAGAAATAGAATCATACTCTGTAGCCCAAGATAGCAATCCCCCTGCCTCAACCTCTCTTCCTGATCTTCCTTTGAGATTCCTAACTGATAAGCCCCTCCTTCTCAAATCCTGTCACACACCACCTTTTGCTTTAGTTACATGACATCATGCCATGGTGTCTTGGGGATTCCTTCACATCAGTGGAACCTTAACTCACCCATCAGTGCCTCCAAAGCTGCCTATGGTGTGTACGGACTGTAATTGACCCACAGCCTCCTTTCTGAAGTGAGTGCACCCTGTGACAGTTTTGTGGCAGGGATTTAAGGACACTTGTGATTCCCTCATGTTGGCAGGCTCCAGCCATGTCAAAGACTGCACCTAAGTCACTCCTTGCTGAACGGCTTCCAAGGGTCCCATTCAAAGTTGGTGGCTTCCATAGACCCTTTGACCGAGTTGGGGGCTCATGCTAATATTCCCCTTTTAATAAGTAATGCAGACAGCCTGTCTCCGATGCAAGGAACAGCTCTGCAGTAAACAATGTCATGCGTGTGCACATTCATAATATGATAACTGCATGTTAACAACAATGCTTTTATAGGATGCATTCATGTTTCATGTTTGGGGGGAAAGAGGTTTGCAGGGACTGAAGCCATGACTCAGTGGCTAAGAGCACTTTCTTTGCTCACAGAGGACCCAAGTTTAGTTCCTGGCATCCATATTGGGTGGCTCCTGTAACTCCACCTGTAACCACCTGTAACTCCAGCTCCACAGGATCTGCCTCCACTGGCACCAACACACATATGCACCTAGCCACACACACATACATACATACAATTTTTAAACTGAAAATAATAGATCTGCTTTTTTAAAAAGCTCATATTTAACTCAGTTGTCACCTTGAGACTACTTCCCCAGCTGCATGAGCCCTCCCCAGCTGCATGAGCCCTCCACAGTTACAAGACTCCTCCCCAGCTGCATGAGCCCTCCCCAGTTGCATGAGCCCTCTCCAGCTGCATGAGCCCTCTCCAGCTACATGAGCCCTCCCCAGCTGCATGAGCCCTCCCCAGCTACATGACCTCTCCCCAGCTATATGAGCCCTACCCAGCTGCATGAGCCCTCTCCAGCTGCATGAGCCCTCCCCAGCTGTATGAGCCCTCCCCAGCTGCATGAGCTCTCCCCAGCTGTATGAGCCCTCCACAGCTGATGAGCCCTCCCCAGCTGCATGAGCAGTTGGTAAGAGTCCTGTTTACTCGCTGCTCAACACCGTGTGTTATCTGTCTTCTGTCTTTATTCTTTCCCTATCTGATAAGTGAGACGCGTGTTAATTGTTGTTTTGTTTTCTGTTTCCCTGGCTGTGTGTCTCTCACACACTTATTGGCCACTTGTAGCCACTCATCTGTAAAATGTGTTTCCATGTCTTCTGTCTGTCTCTTTAAAGCATTTGCTTTGCACATTACATATTAGGGACACGCTGCCTTGTCTGTCAAGCGGATTGCTGTTAGAGTTTTGTCTTAGCGAGGCTTGATCATTTTTGTCCCTTCCCTGTCAGCGTGACTGGTGGATGTCAGTTTTGACTATTATTTTTTCCAACTGAATGGGCAAAGATGTCCAACTGGGAAACGCGGGTGGTCACTTAGGAACAGGGAGGAGGCTCAGATGACAAGAGCACTGAGTTTGGGCTTGAAAAGCAGACTGTGAAAGCCAACATGGGCCGCAGTTTGCACCTGTGACACCTCCCCCTCCTTCAAGGAAGAACACTTAGCCCAAGATCTGCTCCCCTAACATACTGTATGTAGTTCGATTAGTAAAAACCCAGAGACAGATATTGGGGTTCAACTTGAAGGTCAGAAAAGCAAAAAAGTGAACCACGGGCTCTGACCTCTACCTCAGTTCGAAATGGTGATCCTGCCTCCAGGAATCCTCTCTACTGCTGGGATTAAAGGCCTGCACCACTACCACCCGGTTTCTATGGCAAACTCGTGTGGCTACTGGTATTAAAGGTGTGTGTCACCACTGCCTGGTCTGTAAGACTGACCGGTGGGGTTGTTTTACTCTCTGGCCTTCAGGCAAGCTTTATGTATTAAAAAACAAATGAAATATCACTACACTTTTGTGCTGTACATTTTTATAAAAATTTGTTTTATTTTTAAGTATGTGTATGTGTCTGCATATGGGTGCACATGACTACAAAGGCCAGAAGAGGGCGTTGGATCTCCTGGAGCTGGAGTTACAGGCAGCTGTGCACTGCTGGGCCGTCTCTCTACCCTGTACAGTACATTTTAATTGACATAAACTTTAGTGATACTATGAGAGACGTTGTGGAGGTGACAGAACCCACAGTGCTTGGCCTCAGAACTATGAAAAACTCACTAGGGCATAGGAGCACACTAAGACTGGAGCACATGAAAGCAACTGCATTTAAGTAGACACCCGTGTTCTGCACATCCAGGGCTGGTGTGTAGAGTCCCAGGAATAGTCACAGAGGATGTAGCAACCTGGATCTTGGAGGGTAGAGGTGATCTGCATAGAAACTAAGAAAAAAGAGAAAAGACAACTTAGGGGTGCAGGGGGACTGAGGAAGGGCATAGAGGAACATGGAACCGCAGATAAAATAACTAGAGCAGACAGAGACTGTGTTGGGACAAGGAGCAAAGCCGAGTGGAACAGCATCTGGCTTCTAGTATAAAACTTCTGGGTCAGTCGGGCGGTGGTGGCGCACGCCTTTAATCCCAGCACTCGGGAGGCAGAGGCA